>VXBN01014313.1:9575-45411 GCA_013397395.1 Sinosuthora webbiana
TCTGTTTTGAGATGTGGAGTTCTGTTCTTTCTTCCTGGACAGGTTCTCTCACACCAGGGCTGCTGAAGCAGAGTCCCTGAGCACCTCGAATACCAGATGGGCCAAACTCTCGTGTGCTGTTTGCTCTCCCACCCTCTCTGCAGAGACAGAAGCATGGGCAGAGGAACCTCTTTCTGGGCAGGGTTTGCAGCAAGGGGCTTTTTTTCCCTCCCCTGATTTGGGATAAAAATCAATATTCTAAGCTATCTTTAATTTTCTCTGGTATTATAATAATACTTTTAGAACAAAGACACTTTTCTCTAAGGACCTGATTTTTTTTTTTTTTGTTTCAAAAATAATTAAAGCTCATTTTCCACCTCCTTTTCTGTCTGTCCCTGCTGTGAAGCAGGAAGTCACCTTTAAAAAAATGTTAAGTGAAGTAGAGAGAAGCTAATTGATTCATCCAAAGGTCAGAGGGTGTCAGAGTGGAAGGAGAGAATGAAGCAGAACACCCCAGCTCTCCTGTCCTGCCATTCAGAAAACATGCTCTGCCTCAGGTTTCCTCTTCAACACCAATTATGTTTTTTATTTTCTCTCAGTTCATTTTATCTCAGACCCCATTTTTTTCAATCTTCCAAAGTTTCTGGCTCTGCAAGCAGCACATTAATATTCTCAAACAAACAACACCCAGAACTCACCAGCACAGCTGTTAAGACTCCTAATCTTACATGTACTTACCTTAGGAAAAGAAATCACAAGCACACTTGTTCAAACAGTTTTTGCTCCAGCTTTCCCCACATTTAATCTCATTAAAATGTTTCCACTATACAAAGGGACTCAGAAACATGTTTAAGAACATTTTCCAAACATTTTTTAAGATTATACTTAGAGCATTAAAGTTGCCAAGTGATGAGATTTTGAAAGCAGTCAAGGCAAGATTTTAGAGCTAATTCGTCTCCTAAAAACCCACTCTCCACATTTTCCCTCATTTCAGCAAAGGTTTGGAGATGGAAGCTCCGTGTCAAGCACAGTTGCTGAGTCTGCCAGTCATTTGAAGGCTGCCAGTGCTGACTGGATGCAGAACATGTGTTGGGGTGCCCACAAAGCCATGATGTTATGATGTGGTGAAGGCTGGCTCTGTGATTATCCATCTCCATACAATGTGGGTCAGTACTAATGGGAGAGAAAACCATCTTTTCTGCTTACCTCTCGGGTAAAATCAACCTTCTGGATAATGCCAGAGGCATTATCTTTTGAACTCATTTTTATAGCCCTGCCGTGAAAACCATGATATCTTTTACTTCCTTTCAAGTCCAAAAATGTTATAGTATCAGCAGAAATCATACTTTGTGGTCCTAAAAGCAGCCTCTCAGGGTGCTTTGTGTGTGTAATGAGAGGTGCTGCAGGGAGGAACAAGATTCTCTTCTTATCTGCAGGCTGCTTTTGAAATCACTTAGCATACAGCTTTCTTGGACAATGAATGTATTTTCCCCTGTCAGGGAGGGGGATCTGCTGCAGTCTTGCTCTGGTGCACAATAAATCAAACTGTTCAAGTATGCCATAATAAAATCTCTTGCTTTGAAGTACAACATTAAATGTCTAATTTCCTAGTGGTAACAACGATGCCTTATCATAGGGCTGGGGTTTTTTTTTTTCCTTCAGCCTGTTTTCTCTGTCTGGTTGTTTTGTTAACACGTGTGGCTGTCCAACAATTGCATTTTTGATTCCAGATGTTTTGGCAAGAGAAAGCATTAAAGGGTCACATACATCCCAGAAACCTTATACCACCCAAGTAGCTGTTACATCAATTGACTAGTGCAAGCCTACCAAGATAATTCCCCCCCCCCCCTTCCTTCCCCTACTGCTAACCCTTTAGTCATCAATACAAAATGACAGAAATTCTTCTCCAGAGCTACTATTACAGAAACATCCAGGGTGGGGAGTTTAAAGCCACATGCAAATTAGATCCATGTGGTTTTGATGGAGGAAGAAAAAGGTATTTTAATTAAATAATGAGCTCAGGCCCTTTCATGGTGAACACAATGGGCAGCTCATTGATAAAGGTATATTTGGACACAGAGACATGCATACATGCACACATATGGGTTCAAAGGTACTTCTTTGACAGGCTGTTTATGGCCAGTTTTGAACAAAGCTTTTTTCCTGCAGGACAACAGAAATAGCAAGAGGAGGCCATCACTAATTTCATGTATATTTTCATGGCAGAGGTGTATTTTTAAAAGAAGATAAACCTATGATTTACCACTTATTGTACAATACCATTACCACTTGGTATGGACTTTTCCAAGGTGTTCCTCCAGTGCTTGTAGTCATGGGTTAACAGAGGAATAAATTGAGAGATCCTAGATTTCACCCTAATAGAGATTAAACCCTGAAGCCAGCCACTAAAATAGAAGAAAGAAAGATATATAAGAAGTCAGAGAAGTAAAGAAATTACAGATTATTTTAAACAATTTTCTATGTCTCATCCTTCCTGGTAAATAAGGATGTGTAAATTACTGGCCTCTTTCCATGCTTCCTCCTACATTTTCTCCCACTCTGAAAACCTTATCACACGTTGCAGTAATTTTCCTTTCTTTTTAGTAGAGCTGTGGTCCCATCATAGCCCCAGGGCTTTGGATTAAATTGGGAAAACCACAGCCACATTTTCTGCTCTGTGCTTTCCAAAGAATCTATCAGTTTTACTCTGGTTGGTAGCTACAAGGGAGTGATCAAAGACTTTAACTTCTGAAAAGTGTTGAGTGCAATGGCCTGTCAGTTCTGCCACTGCCTGTGAGGATGAGCAAAAGCAGGTTTCTTTTTCTCACCTATCTGGGTTACAGCAAACTCTTGGCAGATCAAATGCCAGATCTTCAGATTCAGTGAATGGCAGAGCATGCATGGCTTCATTGCCTTTATTTAGTGATAGTGCAGGACTTCATGGGGGAAGATATGACCAAAAGCTAGATTGAAACAGTCAGAAGAACCACAGAGTAGAAAAGAGATGGGTAATGAAAGCTGGAACTGGGCAGAGACCTTGGAAGTGACGAGTCTGACCTGAAATCTTATCTAGTGATGCCAATTCATAGAGTAATGACTAAATGAAAGTCACAGGCAAAAAAAAAAATATTTTAGCTGTTGCATTTTTAATGGAGTAAAAAAGAACAAGACTAGGATCCTCTGCAGAAGAGGCAAATGCATTATGAGAGGGGAGAAGCAGTAGAAATTATGGATGAACACTTGACCAGAGAGATGGAGGGAGAGAGAGAGAGACAGCTGTGTCAGGAGAGGGTCAGTGCTGGTGTAGAACAGACTAGCCTGGTGTTTTCCAGCTCAGCACTTGCACAGGCCATGGCAGGTCCACCAGGCAAGGCTGCTCTCAGCTTTATATGTCCCAGGACAGAACTAGCAGGAGCTGGATATTGACAGGGAAGCAATCAACATCAAGACTGTGAAAATGTGGGAAAGATGTGGCACAGAGACTCTTCCTGCTCCCACAGGAGCTCTTGCCCTCTGTCTGTCTGAATATAGGGGCTTCCTTAGCCCAAATGCCATGACCCCCTAAACTCCATACCCCTCAACTATCATCTAATAAAGCAATTAATTAGACAATGGTGAAAAAAAAGGAAACATGTAAAGCATGACAAGTGACATTATTTAAACCACCGAGAAAACTACAGAGACTGTTTTCACTTTTCTTTCCAAAGATGATGACCAAAGATGGCCTTCATAATAATAACATACAGACAATCTCTGAGCAACACTTTGAAGGGAATTTTTCCAGTTTCAATGGTGACAGACTCCCAGATAGACAAACTGGTTATTGTTAGACAATCCTTTTGGCTCAACTCAAATAATATCTGAAGTCAAATTAAGCACTGTGAGTTACAGCTGCGCATCCAAGACACCAAAAGACACCATTCTTGGTAAATTACACAACATTCTGGAATTCAGCCTCATTCATGCAATTTTAAGCCTATTTCTGTATCTATAGGAATGTGAATGTGAGTATGAATCTTTCTGGTCAAGGAGATCTGTGACCCTGAATGTGAATGGTGAGTAAGGTGACATTGTCAGTGCCATTTCTGTAAAACTGACAGACACAGTCATGTCTTCTCTGCCTGATGGAAAAAATGTACAGGGGTTTATTTTTAAGATCAGTGTTTCCTCTGAGTCTTTTTCACCATTAAATGAACTCTTACCACAGTAAGGAGTGCTGAAATTTATGTCTGTAACTTTAAGCTTTGCAGACCCTAGAACACAGCTCTAGGGCTAATGTGTGACAGTAATATTTCAAGGTCCTCCTTTAGTTCCCCAATGCCAAATTCACCAATCTACTTTCTTAAGAGTGTTTTTAAAAAAATCTCACTTGGATTCATTCCTTTTTTTGTGGAAGACTCTCTGTAGCTGAAACTCTAGTATTTCTTTAGCCAGGGAGACTGACATGAGCAGAATAGGTATCTGAAGTTCATTAAAAGCAAGTCATGTGGATAAGAACCTACAAAGAAAGCTATTAATAATGCCTGAGAAACCAACAAGGCTTCAGGATCTGGCCAACTTGTACAGCTATCACATTAAATCATAGAATACTGAGCCTACTGAATGAAGGCCAGTTCTAGGGAGACAAATGATGGCAAAAGATCTACTCCTCTTTCTTTTTTTACATGAGTCACCATCTCACTTGTCTAAAACTGATAGGGGCTGTTGTAGAGTGATCACAAACAAAAAGGGAAGACTGGTACTTTATTTTAAGTAAAATAGTAGCATATTTTTTCTGGAGGAAACCAACGTTATACTGCAGGGAAAATAATATGTTTTTCACGTCAATAATTACAGAAGTAATATAGCTAATGATTTCTAACCAGCCAAACTTAGCTGCTACTATACAGCAGGTCACACACCCACCATTTTTAAACCCAGAAAGGATGGTACTTCAATTAGGTCAAAATCTCAAACCCCAAACTAGTTCATTTTTACACTGCTCCTGAATATTAAAATACTAAAAATTCCAATCCAGAAGAGCACATTCTCTGTCTCTTTACAGATACACGTATACATGTATGTACACAAATACATTCAGATCCATATATAATTTATCTTAATTTACTCAAGAAGTCCACTCATGATATTCAGCTTCAAAATTTTAGAAAAATTACCTGTCAAAAGTTCATCAGAAGGCTTAGCACAGTGCAAGTTTAAAGCAGTTGTTTTTTCAATTTATCAATAACTATAATAAATGATAATGACCTAGTCCATGTGGAACATATTCCATTTTATTTACCACACTGAAAAACCAAGCTTGAACTTCCTCATCCATCATCACATCACCTGCTCAGCTGAAAATGACAAGCAAACTGAGATTTCAACTGTCAAGACACCTGGGCAGAAGCTCAGACCCCAGGTTTTTTCCTCTCTAATTCTGAAACAAAAGAAATGCCCGTTGGAACAAATAGGGCCCCAAACGTTCCCCTCAAAGGAAATACTGGACCAAAACACTTCAAACAGTCAATCAAATGCCTGTGGGGGCCAAGAATGTTGAGAAAGAATCTGAGCCCTTAGTTGCTGGAAGCTGTAAGAATGCATCAGGGGAAGGTTTACCCGGTGTGTGCCCTTTGCAGACACTGAGCATGTCCTGACCACTGTCAGCAGAGATGGGATGCTGGATAAGACAGGCTTTTTTTCAAACCCAATGTATCAACATTTACATTCCCATGCCAACAAAAATGGAACTACTGTAAGGGAAACCAACCTAGCAGAATAAAAATAATTTATTTACTTCCAGAAACACACCTGCCATTCCCTTTTTCAGTATTTGCCTGCAAATCTGCTTAAAGAAATTCTATTCTGAAGAAAAAAATGGTGATGGCATAATTTATTGTTGGGTCTTCCTCCACTGTAACAGTCTGTCAAGAGCAGGACAGCTGGATTGAGCTTTGCTCTGTGGTTAGACATGTCTTCCTCAGCCTGCCACTGCAAAGACAGCAACTGCCAGATTCTCTTCTCTTTTTTTGATGTTCTCCCTCATCCTTATACCTGCCTCACTAAAACTATTTATTGATGCTGTGAAATTTGGCCCTGTGAATAAAAGCATAGGTGCTGAAACATAAAGATGGAAAGATGCCTCATTTGGGGCCTGAATTAAAGTGGGCTGATCACACATATGTATATACATGTACACACATGTGCACAATATATGTAACTTCCCTTTTCCACATCCATTCTCTCTTTCAGGTAAATATTGGTACTGAGTGTGGACAGATCACAGCGAGCCCAGACCTGAAACTTGGCAGGTGTCTACCTCTCTTTTGGGACCCTAAACTAAGAGTCATGAGGGATTTAGATACATAAATGTGAGTTTGGATATGGTAATGAAGAAAACAAGACATTCAACTCATGTGCAGAAGTATTTGTCTTTGTTGGGATGTACTGAAGTATCTTTATTTTACCACACTTGGCCAGGAGATAGCTATCACTTAAGGTCTCCTATTAACTCTCCCTCTGCGGGAAGCTGAACTTCTCCAACTCTTTCTCTGAGTGAAACACTTACTTCACTTCATATAAAATGAAATGGATGCCTTGTTTACCCTGATTTTTAAAATTTATTTTGCTTCAGAGGAGCATTAAGAATCTGTGATTAGCATAAAGCAATTTTAGGCAATATGTTTTCAACTCTGTCACCAACCTGTTACCTCTAAGTCAAAACATATTTGCCTTGGGTTGCAATGCAAACTGTAACCAAAAGTATGTATTCTATCACCACCTTTTGAAAATGATTGGAGAGGTGTTTTTTCTTTAACCCATTCCTCATAACTCCAGGGGGAGGGGCTGGGTGCCTTCTGTTAATGGGCAGCTGTTAAAACCAGGTGGGGCAGTGTTCTTACCTCTTCCAAAACCCATCCTCCCTCCAGGGGATATCTGCTGTTAATGGGCCATCGAGGCTCACTGCATGGCTGATACAATTACATCATCCCATTGGGACATGCTCCACCCAGGGGGAGGAGCCAAACATTCCTACCTGGATAAAACCTGCAGTTCAGAACACCAGGACAACCTGTTTCCACTGGATTCCCAGAGGAAGACCGGACCCCTCTTGCCACCACTGGACCTTCAGAGGAAAACTCACCCTTCTACAGAATCATGTCTGCTCCAGCAGAACCACATCTGTCACTCCAGGAGGACTTGATTGGACTGACACCAATACCCTGACCAACAGGGTGTCAGTTTGTATTCTGACTCTCTCTGTGTTTCCTTTTTTTTGTTTGTTTGCTTTCCTTTTTCCTATTTTGGGCCTACATTTTAATTTTTGATATTCCTAGTAAAGAACTGTCATTCCTATTCCCGTATCTTTTCCTGAGAGTCCCTTAATTTCAAAATTATAATCATTTGGAGGGAGGTGGTTTACATTCTCCATTCCAAGGAAAGCTTCAGCTTTCCCTAGCAGACACCTGTTGTCCAAACCAAGGCAATATTAAGTGTCACTATTAGCTTTCTAGTCTTCTCCCAGGTTGCTATAACCAACACCATTAACTTGTTTCTCTAATTAGCTGGCTACATCTATTGCCAAACCAGACTCCTATCAGCTGTGTCCTCTTGCATGGGCTGTTTATTACCAAACCTTATTTCGGCAAAACATAAACAGCTAAGGGTTTACTACTTATTACAGAGATGTCAGGTTGTTTCTAGGATGATTATTGTGGTGTCCCTGTCACTAGCAAGTGCTAATCCAGGCATGTGAGCCCTGACATTCATACCTACTAGATAAGGGATGGCTTTATCTATTTAGATAACTGAGTTATACGGGAAGCTATTTTGGCAAAATCACGGGACTTAAATGCAGTTACCTTTCAGAGACAGAGCAGAAGACACTTAATTTTTAAATGGATTATTAACATCAGTATGAGATACAAGCAATAACCACAGATCCTAATTCCAACGGTAATTAGGAAAATAGGAAAGAAAAATCTTGAAACAGCTAGGAAACCCACCATACCTGCCTCCCCTCCATCTCTTAGTTTGTCAATACACTAGTTAAAGAGTTTGTGCACAATTTCTGATTACTCTGACCAGGACTGCAGGATCCTCTGCTCCAGAAATATGTACAACATGTATTTTCTGTTAAATGCTGCCTTGATTTTCTTCTGTTCCTAGTATCATCCAGAGTATTCTAAGTTCTTGGTGTCTAAGTAACACAGCCTGTTTTCCTTTTCTGTTCCTTTGTGTTGTTCTGAAGTGATCCCTAATGTGCTCTATCAACAGCTCAATAATCTAATACTAATCTGCCTTCTATAATAAGACAAAGTGAAGCTGGAAATCTCCTCTGGATTTGCAGTACATGAACTGAACAGCTTAAAGGGCCAATAATAGTCAACAATATTAGAAAAAGTTAGTCAAGGAAGGCTTTTGCCAAGATATTAATCACTAGAGTATCAACCCAAAAATGAAAGAAACCACACACATTCAGGAAAGAAACACCCAGAAAAAAGTGATGGAAGTTTACTGTAGGAAAAAAAGTTTAGGACAACTGCCAGCTAATGTCAGAGAAGCCATGGAAGGCTCAGTCTAAATCCAGTAGAGTAACTTATGAGGAAAGATTTAGCTGCATGACTCCTGCAATAATCAAAGGAAACTAAGAGGCTAGAAAGCTTGCAAAGTATTTAAAAAGACAGTATCTCTAATATTTTTCTTTTCCCTCTTTTCCCTTTAACCTCATTAAACTTCCTATATGAGGTGTTCTTCCTGTCACAGTTTAAGTAACAGTCTCCAATTGAGTTGTCAGCATGTAAATCACAGTTTGGGTTCATTTTGTTGTTGTCGTTTTGTTTGTTTGGTGGGGGGGGGATTGGGGGTTTTTTTGGTGTTTTGGTTTTTTTCTTTGTTTGTTTATGTTTTTTTTGTTCTTTTTGGTTTTGTTCCTGGAGCTTTCAAATGGTAGTGGGGGTAGACACAACAAATGGCAGGGTGGGTTCATCTTTCCTGCAGGTCCACTGATCTGAGAAGCCACAGAACCAGCTGGGATTCAAGCACAGGTCATGTTAACTGACCAGTGGATTATATCCTGAGCACAACTGGTCTCTTCCTCAACTTTTTGCAAGCTTTAGAATAACCCATTATTTTTCCATGCTACTGGTTTGATGCTCAGAGAGCTTTTTTCTTGGGAACTATGGATTGGTGAATAACACAGGCCAACAGCAGCACAAGCACAAAGGTGAGGTCAGCTTCCTGTTGGGTGTCAATGGCAGACCCGCTGACACGATTTTTCACCCTTTTTCCCCATGTCAAACTTCACAGTTCTGCTAAAATTGATGCATTTTTACTGGAGGGGAGGGAGCTTCATCTCTACACAACCAGATGATTTCTTATAGTTTTTACAGTCCCTGCAAAAAGAATGAAACACAGTATTTGAAGACTAAGATGTAGTTATGTACACTGAATGCACTTCACTGGAAAAGGCTTTGTGAGACAAGCCAGTGCAGCTGGATGGATGGCTTCCTCTCCATTCGAGGACACACGGAAGCAGGAGGATAATGCAAAGCCTGCTCCAGCCAGAACACGCCTTGTTCAAAAGCCTCATTGTATTCAGGTGCATTTGTAACTGTGGGCATTTATAACTTTCGTGATACAAAGTCACAAAGGAGGTACAAGCTGCTCCTTACAATGATGCCTCAGCCGTACAGAAAGAAAGCTGTTGGCTGAGCAGCACTTGGGGCAGTCTGTAATAGAATCCTTCTCAGCTTTGGTGTGAGTGATGTGCCTACTAATGATCTCACTGGCTGGTCTAAGCCTGTGGCAGTCTGTATGTCATAAAACTCAAAATTTCTCAGAAGCTCAAGGGGCACGCTATCTGGTCGAGAGATCTGGAAGGGGATTGGGGGCTCTCCAGGGATGAATCACAAACAGATAACATTTCCCATTGTAGTGCAGGGCTAGGCTGGGAAAGCATCTAAGCACCTGAGGCTCACTTCCCAAGTTGTCTGGGCTCAGACAACTCTGGCCTGGCAAAAGGAAGGGCACCACAACAGCTCACAAGTCCATGGCCACCCCAGCACGGTGCTCCTTCCATCAGGTTGAACAGCACTTCCTCACTCTTCTAGCTCCTAAGTGGCAAACTGCTCTATTTGATGAAGACCTTGCCAGATGAGAGGATTCACACAGTCCACTGCTGTCATATAGCATAAGCTCCTGCTGAAAGATCCCCAGCACAGTTCATAGGTGTATGTGTGCAGGAGAAAAACTGAAAGGAAATTTAAAAATGATCCTATGGGATGCAGTGAGAAACTTCAGCTCCTCAGAGGTCCAAATTAGAGAGCAGAAGCTGATTATTTTGTTCCACATGCTACAGAGTTCTTAACTCTCCCACTTCATAGATTAATAAAATCTGCTATGTTAAACTTGGTTTCATTGATGGGAGATTAATTTTTGCTGTCTTGCCTCTCTGAAAAGCTACAGTAATGCCAATCAAAATGTCCTTGTTATACCTTGGTGGTAGGAAAGCTCAAATAGCAGACTCCCTGTGGGAAAAGGTATCTCATGAGGAGACAAGGTCTGCCTCAGTGGTCACTGGCCTTAGACTGAGGTTCTGGACCTTCCAACCTGTCACTGATCATCTCTGACTAAACAACTCCGTTACAGGAGCTACTTAGCTGGATCAAACTACCCAAGAAGGTGATGATTCTGGCTCACATCAATAGCAAGACACCAGGAGAAATCCAGGAGCTCAGTGAGACCACTTCTCTCACAACTACAGGGAGAATCTCTGAGCAGAAAGAGCCAAAAACATTCAGGCAGGTTTGGCTACAGTAGAGAGGAACATATCTAATTCTGCAGACAAGCATCCCAGAAAAAGATCATCCCCCACAGCCTCTGATCCTCAGTCCATCTCATGCTTTAATCTGGGCTGAAAAGTTTCATGGAAGAATTTCAACAGTCAACTTCCTTCTGTCACCATCATACACGAGAATGGATAGAGAAAAGCTCTGCCTTTCTGATCCTGTTGCTGTAGGCTGTCATCAGAATGACTTAAAGTCATTTCCACAAAGGGTCCTCACACTGCTCCTCGTGATGGAAGGCCTATTGGACTGAATGAAACTACCTGGCATTTTGCTCTGGAAATTAAAATAATACTGGATGCTACACACTGAAACCCTAGTGAAATAAAGATGCTTCAAATACTCAATATTTACACAATGCAGACAGGTGTTGCTTTTATATAAAGCAGGAGGGGTGGTATGCACATTGTTGTAATCTCAAAATGGCATCTTATTATCAAAATGAGATCAAGGCTTGAATTATTAAAAATACAGCTGGAAATAGCAGTTTCTGAGAAAAAGAGATTGCTCAATGACAGCTACCCGGCCACCAAGTAAAACCTAAGTAAAACCCCAAAATGACAACAAAAAATTGAGTTTGTAGTGCTGTCTTTCATTTTATTACATATCTAAGTACCTAATGGTAAAACTAGCAGTTTGTATGCAACATAGGAGTTTGGGGGTTTTTGGTTTTGTTGGGGTTTCTTTTCTGATTTGGGTTTTTTGTTTGGTTTTGATTGGTTTGTATATTTTTGGGGTTTTTGTTTGTTTGTTTTTTGTNATTTAATGTACTCTATAAACATGTTTTAGGGCTTAAATAATGAGGCAAATTTTGAACTGTCTTTGTTCTTCTGCTAGAATCCAAAAGGAAAAATTCTGGTCTTTGACACAGTAGGAATTGTTGCTTTAATCTGGGCTGTTCTTGTGTGAAACATACAATTCAGTTATAAAAACGCTCTGTGCTTCAGGACAATTCAAAGGTGAGAAACGAGGTAGAAGTTGTATTACATTAAAATCCTTAAATATAGTAGATTTTCCTAGTCAATCCACTTCACACAGCTGTGGCTTTATAAGAATTAGACACACCTAGTAGATCAAACACAGATGCCAAGAAAATGTTCCCAAGACTTAAATGATAAACATGCTGACATCATAGTAATTGATTTGTTTTTAAAATGCAAAGGCCAGTGCAGAAAGATTATGCTTTGATAAAAGCCCCACCATTTGAAATGTATAACTATTTCCTACAGATTACTTCTCAGAGCAACTGGAAAAACATGATTTACTGAAGATAGAATTGATCCTACAAACACATTAAAAAGGCCTACAGGGAATGAGCTATAAGACAAGTGAATTTAGAAAAGGATGTAATGAGTTATAGCAGTAGAGGAATGTTGTTTCATCCCAATCAAAGACAGTGTCCCCAGGTTACAAGACTGATCTGCGTGCTGGTTTTCACTGAGTTTATTTTCTTCACAACAGCTGGCATGTGGCTGTGTTTGGATTTGCATTGAAAGTAATGTTGGTAGCACAGGGATTACTCTGGTTATTGCTGAACAACTCTTGGACCTTTTCTGCTCCTCGTCCCAACCCAGCAATAAGGATGCACCAGCAGCTGTGAGGGGACATGGCTGGGACAGCTGACCCCAAGGGGCCACAGGAATATTTCATACTGTATGGCACATTTCTCAGCATTTAAAGCTGGGGGAAGGAGAAGGAAAAAAGGGATCCTTGAAGCGATGGCCTTTGTCTGTCCCAGTAACTGCTGTGTGTGATGGGACCCCACTCTCCTGAAGATGGCTGAGCACCTGCCTGCCCATGGGAGGCACTGAATGAATTCCTTGTTTTGCTTGGCTTATGTGCATGGCTTTTGCTTTCCCCATTCCCCTGTCTTTACCTCAACACACAAGTTTTTTCACTTTTATCCTTCCAATTCTCTCCCTGCATCCCACCAGTGGAGAGGGAGCAAATGGCTGTTTGGGGACCAGGAAGCAGCTGGGGTTAAGCCAAAAAAATCTGAAAAAATTCTGAATCTGAATTACTTTGAATAACTCGCTTTTACAGGCTCTCTCTCATATTCCAGACCAGGTCTGACTTCAGATTCACATATCACTTCTGACCAAATTAAACAGTACAAAATCATTCCAGTGTGAAATTTAGATCCATCGAGAGACAGAAATATTTTCTAGTCAGGGTCAGCTGTATGGTCTATAAAGGTAAAGAAGCCAATGTACCAGGAGGAGGTTTATAGAAAAATTAATAAGTCATGAATTGTTTCAGGGCAAAAACTTATTTAATGGAAACTTTCCATTCATGTCCTTCCACCTGCTAAGAACTAGGTTCACACCAAGGCACTGGCATGTGGAAGAGAACAAACTTAGATAAATTTTAGAACATGTTTTTGAATAGGATGCTGAAATCCATTATCTATATATATATGAAATTAGGACACATTCCAGTCCCAAGGTGACTAACTACTCAAATTTCAGACACCATAATTTCTCCTCACAGGCTTGTGTGTAAACTTTAGGTGCATCAAATAAATCAAAATGAAAAACAAAGCCCAACTGCAAGTGTACTCTGCCTTTTAATGATTGAATTTTGAATTATTATTGAATTATCATAATTATTGAATTATGATAAAAATATCTGCACTATAATATCTGGAATAAATAAGAGATAACAATTACAGTATATTATAATAATACATGCTGAAAGATCAATTAAGAGTCACTATATTTATAGAGTATAAATATTTTATGTGAAGAAACAGGAAGAGAGTGGCTCAAGGTCATTGCATGAGCTTTCCTTTTGCATTAGTACAAAAGTGGCAATAGAGAAGATATGACATTTTAGCTAAACAAGTACTTTATGTGAGCACAGTTGAATAAACTGTTTTGCAAAGGGTACTTCAATTGGATAATGCTCTGGCAATAAAGAAGGGCAATAACTTCTTTACAATATACAGAGCTCTATTATCTACTCTGCAAGTGCTTCTTCTTTCCCTCTTTTTCCCAGAGGGTAGGGGGTGTGAAATAGATTCAGTCACTGTTCATTTAAAAAAGAGACTCTTAATTTAAAGAGATTATTAGGCACTAATTCATAGTAAAGAATAACTATGACTGACAGACAACAGAAGGCAAACTAACTCAGAAGCCATTTCCTGAACAATACTTGACCTTACCATTGTTGGTCAAACAGCAATCTTGCAATGAGAACCAAAGTTGTTTTACACTGGAAATTGACACAAAGAAAAGAAAGCTTGTCACCAGGATTACAAAATAAAGTGAACTGATTTGATAGTATACTTGTAAATTACAATGCTTTACCTACACAAACAGAACTTATTCCAAACAATATTTGTCAAAATATTTAATCCCCAGTGGTCTCAATTTATACCTTTGAAGTAAAAAGGCAATTTGATATCTTCCTCTAATACTCAAACAGAGCCTCAGACTCCCTGAGATACTCTGTGTTGGGGCCCTGGCCCATTTTGAAAACAACAGAAACTTGCCCCCCTCACCTCACATCCACAAGCAGCCAGTCTGGACCTGTTCTCATACCCACACAATTACTGACTTAAATAACCAGATGGATGTAATTCAGAAGTCTGTCAATATGCTAATGTTTCATATACAGCATGACTCCAAATTAGTAATCTAGTCCACCCAATCCCGCTCTCTCAGTCTACAGCCAGCTGCAAGTGGTTGGAAACCACTGCTGAACCATAGAACAGTTTGGGAAGGGATCTTATAAGGTCATCTAGACTGAACTCCAGTGTTGCCAGGAATGGAGCATCTACCACCTCTCTGAGCAAACTGTTCCATTGTTTCACCAGTCTCGTTGTAAAATATTTCTTCCTTATACTTAGTCTGAATCTACCCTGCTTTAGTTTAAAACCATTACCCCTTGTCCTGTTACAACAAGCCCTACTAAAAAGTCTCTTTTTTGAACCCCCTTTAAGTACTGAAAGGCCTCAACAGGATCTCTCTGGAGGCTTCTCCAGAGTGAACGACCTCAACTCTCTCAGCCATTCTTTATGGGACAGGTGTCCAGCCCTTTCATCATTCCTCCTCTGGACTCTCTCTATCAGATCTGGTTTTCCTGTCTTGAGGACTCCAGATCTGGATGCAATACTCAAGTCATTAATGAGCTGTGGGTGTCATTGCCACAGGAGACCAAAATGAAAAATGCGTTCAAAAAGTAACCGGATATTTTCATGTAAAAAAAATCAGTCAGAAGCTAGCTCACACCTACCATTTGGTGACCCTCTGACTCAGGAAGACCCTGAACCACAGACTGCAGTAAATTTGGACAAATGCAAAAAGAGCAGCATTCTTCAGTGCCTGATCTATGCCTTATTTTTTTTCCTAAGCATTGGATGTTTCCTACTTCCAGGGGTGGGACAGTTTGCCAAATATATTTTTTGGCTTTAGCTGGTACAGCTTTGCAGGTAAGCAAGGACACAGAGGGGACAGTAAAATCAAGGATTCAAGCCTAGATTTCTAGCAACAGAAATGTAGGACAGAGCAGATAACAGGTAAACCGTGTTGGCGCTTCAGGAAATACCAGGATTCACTTTTCTCACTGTTATTTCACCTTCTTTTATTCATCTGTTTCCTAGATACTTGAAGAGGAACAACATCTAAAATTTCTGAGCTCCATCCTCCCAATTTTTATTTTTTTTTATTTCATTTACAAAAATTATTTTTGACAACTTGTTCATACTCTCTCAGGCCCAGGTAAATCAGGATCAGAACTACTGATGTCACTGAGCTAGAGCCACAAACTGATCATAACAGGTTCCAAAAGTCACTGTGACGTTTTACAGCCTCAATACTGAGCCTAATACTGTGTTCCTATTGACATATTCATTAACTGAAGAGAATAGTTTGCATACGTATATTTCAGACAAAATAAATAAGAAAAGATGCAAACTTATTTTATCACTAAACCCAAGGCCCTCAAAATCCTTGAACAACGCAAGTCAAAGCAACCGAGAAAACGAAACTTATTTTTCAGATAAATGTTCTTTATACTTCCTTTAGCAGTCAGGATCTAGGAGCTCTGGCAGGGTTGATCAGAAGCCATCAGTTTTATTTTGCAGTGTCTCTTCAGCTTTGAGATTTGGTTGGTTTCAGTCTAAGTGGAAAGAAAAGCTTTCTGAGCATGATCCAACAATGGGATTGCCTAACGACTGCCATTTGACTAAAGGGTTACCTCTTAATTTTACATCATCTACAAATGAGCAGTGAGACAACCCTTGTTCTCAAAAAATCCTCTTACCAATATTGCAGCAGTTCTGAAAAACAAGGTGTTTCAGCACAGCAGCATATTTCCAAATATGTGCATTCTGAAAGTGCCCAAGACAGCTTTGCTAAATATTAATTCTTATACAAACCAACTGGAGAGCCTGCACCCACCATCAGATTAATTAGCTTTGTCAATCATTCATTCCAAATAGCTCTAATGAACATTATGAGAATGAGACCTCTTCTCCCCATCCTGCCCACAAGGCTTTGTTGTCATACAAAATTAAATTATTTTCATTTTGGATGTGCTTAAGAAATACCTAAGTGCTCTAAATAAACAGATAATATGACACAAACAAAAGCTGAGCCTGCCAAGTCCCAACAAGCCAAGAAGATGACATTGTTTGTACATGCTTGAAATTACCCAGCAGTGGTTGCACCCTGAAGTGAACATGCTGTGCCAGTGCAAACAAAAATCGGTACATCCACATTTCTGACATGCTTCCTTCAGAAGGTTCTATATCCTGCCACCATGGAAATTTACTTGGCATGTGGTTTGGTTGCTTGGCCAAACAGCTGAAAATTAACACCATAAAGAGGCTTAGATGGGTGTGGGTTCAAGATCTTCTCTAGGTGGAGCCATCCTTTGTAGCTCTCTGCAAATTACACCTTTATCAAATTGTGTAACATCAGGGACACTTGGTGCATGGCTCAGATGGTCACCATAAATGCTCTCTGCAAGTCCCATTTCAAAACTCCTCAAGAATTGTAGCACTGACTTCAGTGTGTGTGCATCATCAAAGCAACATTGGACTTGTCATCTTTCCTCTTTCCTCAAAACCAAAGGTCTGCTTGAAAACCCACATTATTAATCTATGTGCTGGAGAAAAGGACTCTCAGGGAAAGCAGCAATCAACCTTCTGTGAAAGTTTTTCATTATTTTCTGGTGCCCTTGGAATGAAATCATGTTATAAGTGTCTCATGCTTTTATTCACATGTCAAATGTGCAGTTTTCCACTGTTTCAAGGAAATGTAAATATGGTGGTACCTAGTGAGGAGTCACTGCAGTAGATGATTCCCTGTTTAATCCTTTGTCACCTTCTTTAGAAAGGATAAGACTTGTGATTCAATTTACAGTCTTTTTCTCTAGAATCCTTATTGCTTACACTTCAACTGACTGGGTTCTCTAAAGAAGAACTGCTTCTGATATAAAGTGAATGAGAAGGTTTATTATATTAGCAGGAACAAGGGAGGGAGTTCACAAGATGAACTTATGTGACAGCATAATGAGCCCTTAACATTGCAAAAAGCTGGTGCAAAGAAACTACCACTATGGTTTCTCAAGTGGTTGTTACTATTTTCTGTGACTCTTACAGAAAGTTCGAAGTAAATTAGAGACATCACTTGGATATGATTCACAGCCAGGTAGAATTTTTGATGACACACATTGTCTTATGTCTTACAGTTATTTTCTTAAGATGTGTATGCCAAATGCACAATCACAGTTTTCAAAATGCTGGACCAGCAGGCAGCTTTTTCAACACAAAGGTAATACACTTATTTAAAGGACCAATTATTAATGTTTAATTTTTGAAACTGTATTGTAGAAAACCCCTGTGCAAGCTCAAATCTATGTTTCCATTGAACAAACAGAGAGAATTTTGAATCAGAACAGGAATAAAAAAGGGCAAGGCCTGTGTCTGCCCTTGAGGAAAGAAGAGAACATAAAATGTATTACCAGAAGGCTCCTCAGCTCAGGTGGTGGACACAGCTCCCAGGACGAAGCTGAAGGCCAGCTCTGAGAGGAGGCATTCAGGAGGCCAGTGGTGTTCAGTCACTTCCCTGGCTTGCCAGCAGAGACATCCAGTGACACTGAGAAATTAAAAAAAATTAGAAATTCTGCTTTTGAAACACTCTCTTATTCTAAGAGAGAATTTGCAATTGGTTTGCAATTGTGTCCTAGCATTTTTCCCACTCAAGAGAAAATTGTTTTATCTCATGTCAGGTCTTGACAAACTTGTGAACTCCAGGAATCTTTTGATCACAGACTATATTAGTTACTCAAAGCCTGTGAAACTGTCCATGCCAGCAAAGAGCAGTGAGAGTCTCACCAGTGAGGACAAATTCAGCCCAAAGACTGGCACTATCAAATGTCAAACTACAGGAGGAATGGGCACAAGTACATCTCCTCCTTGGAGAGAACTGTGTAGCAACACTCCTGACAGTGGGAAATGCCAAACCATCAAAGTCAGTAACTGCTACACCTGGCACTTAGACACAGCATCTGCTCAGTGCTGGCTGACAAGGTGCAGTCTGGAGGTTTGCCAGGAAAACAGGAAAGGAGGCTGTTGTCCCAGTACAGGATGCCATTACACATAATTTCAAGACATGCAAGTGCTTTGTGTTTATCACCCAGGGTGGCCACGGGATTCTTGAGTGGCCTATTTCTTTTGGCACTCCTAACTAATACTTATAAAAAGTTCTGATGAGAAAAAGTCAAAACACACCTATAGGGCTAAATTTAGACACATTTTTTTTCTTTGACTGGAATTTTATTTGGCCTATTTGAAAAAGAAAAATAATTAGATTAGGGTATAAACACGCCTCTAAGATGACTAGCCACAAGGGTCACATTGGGAAATGAGTTATAGATATAACAGGGCATCTGAAATGTCACAAACACCTGTTCTTTGATGAAACTATTTGTTTTATCTTTGAAAGATAAAACTAGAACCTTTTCACTTTTGCATTTATCTTCCTTTGGCTATGATTTTGCTAACATATAGTGCTTATAGAAATAAACCAATATGTTTATTTCTGTGTGATTTCCTGGAAGACGGGCAGAGAACATTTCTGTTTGGAGAGAGAGAATGAAAGCCAAATGATTCTTTCACTGCTGCTCTGCTGAACCTCTGGGAATGCCTTCAAGAACAAAGCCAGACAACATCACAGGTAATGCCATTGGATCATCCAAGGATGAAGGAAGTGACCTTTCACTGAACTACACTCAAGTGCAAACCCAGAACAGGGGACTGTCTCTGTGAGTGGATGAGCTCAAGTGAAGAAACGGCTGAAAATAGAATATCTACCTACTGGAGTGAAGCAACTGAAGGACTTTTGTGTTCTCCTCTGTTGGAACCCTGGTCACTGAGAATTTTGGAGTTTCTGTGCTGACAGGCACTGACCCCCAAGAAAACACTGCATTTGACCTGAGGCCATGGAAAAGGCTTCCAAAATTGAGTGATAACACTGGGATTGTGGGTGTGTAGTGTGAATAGAAGTGTGTAATATCACAGGGTGGAAAACTTAGAGTTTAAGGCTTTAGAATATAGCAATATATGTAAGGTAAGATGGAGGTTTAAGGGCCTAGGCTAAGTCCTTCTTTTTCACCTTCTTCTTTATGAGTTTGGGTGGTATTTTGTAATTGGATGAGAAAAGTCTGCATTGCGGGCCACGGGTGGTTGGTTATTGGGTTAAAAGTAAAAATAATTTAGGTGTCATTTCTTAATTGGACAGTTTATCCTTAAAAGGCCTTGTAGAGAGAGAGATTTTTAGTTTTGTTAGTTTGAAGTGCTGCAGAACTCATGGTTTGTGAGACTGTAATATAGATAAGAATTAATAAACGTCTGAGTCCAAACAAGAAATACTGTCTCAAGCATTTAATCCCTAGTCTGGCAAAAAGAAGATAAAACACAACACTCCTCCAGGCTCCACCACTGTAAGAGCAGGAGAAAAAAAAGTGTCTCTTTTTTTTTACAGGTGTAATTACAGTGGGGATTTGGGACCGGAATATCTCAACATAGCCTTTTTAAACTCTCACACCTGAGCAACTCTGATGTACGAGTGTCTACAGGAAATACTTTCCAATCACCAAAACTGCTCACTTTTGTCACACAAAAAGGATCCATAAGGATGTCTGTGCAGGATCCAGTAAGAGCACACCTGCAAAGGCATTCACAGATCAGCAAGTTCACAAAATCATAGAATAGCTTGGGTGGCAGAGACAGTAAAGGCCATCTAGCCCAAGCCCCTGCAATGAGCAGGAACATCTTCAGCTGGATCAGGTTTCTCAGAGTCCTGTCCAATCTGACCTTGAATGTTTACAGGGATGGGGAACGTACCACTCCTCTGGGCAACTTGTCCCAGTGTTTTACCACCATCAACACAAAAAATTCCTTTTCTTGCACCTAGTCTGAATCTACCTCCTTTATTTTAAAACCCTTATCCTATGACTACAGGAAAAACAAGCCCAGATGCCTCATCCTCTCCTCATGGAAGAGGTGTTCAAACCCTTTTATCATTCTTGCAGCACTCCTCTGGACCTGTTCAAACAGGTCCATGTGTTTCTGGACTGAGGACTCCAGAGCTGGATGTACCACTCCAGTGTGGGAAATATCAAATGTAATAAGGCTTTTAGAAAGCTGTGGAAGCAGGCCCCAGAAACAGAAAGAGCAGAAGAATTCAGAATTAGCCGTAACTGCAAAGCTTGGAAATAGGAAAAGTTACAATAGTAGAGCAAGCAAGGACATAAAGCAATAGTCTAAGTCTTAGGTTTGGCTATGACAGACCTTAAAGCTGCAGAAAAATATGTTTAGCAAGACGGTAAAAAGTTTTAAGCTTAACAATAGAATATTGTTTGTTGTTAATAGAAAGCATACAAGCAAGCATTGTTTGAAGCAGGTGTATGTGTGCTTTCAGTGATTGGCTAGAACAATTGTCTGTAAGCTTTAGCAACATGCTACTAGCTGGAAAACTTTCAAAATGCCCTGTAACAAAGAGATCTCTGGCTGCTGCTGGCAGGCATGAGCTGTTGCCATCCTTCAATTGTGTAAAACCTTGTAATGAGACTGATGCCTCAATAAAGGTTTGAGAAATGTCTGGCAGTAGTCCCATCCTGTTTGTGCCTGAAGCCCCAGCACACTCCAGGTGGTCACACCAGTGCAGGGTACAGGGACAAAACCACCTCCCTTGCCCTGCTGGCCACAGTTTTCAGATGCAGCCCAGGGTGCAGTTGGTTTCCAGGCTGAAAGGCCACATTGCTGGGTCATGCCTATAATTTCATTCACCAATACCTTCAGGTATTTCTTGACAGGGCTGCTTTCTGTAGCCTTCATCCCCCAGCCTGTGTTGATACTGGAGTCACTTCAATCCAGGTGGAGTTGGTGTTCAGCCTTGCTGAATCCCATGAGATCCCCATAAGTCCTCCTTGAGTTCATCCAGGGCCCTCTGGATGACTCCTGCTCCTCAGGGATGCCAACACTATCACAGCTTGGTGTCTGTCTGCAAACTTGCTGAGAGTGCACTTAATCCCTCTGTCTGCCTCACTGGTGAAGACATTATAGACCAGTCCCAGCACAAACCCCTGAGGGGCACCACTCATCATTGATCTGGACATTGAGCCACGGATAACTACTAAATTAACCATCCTGATTTTATATAGCAACTAACTAACAAAAGAATTAAGAATTTGTATACGGTATTTACTAGTCCCTTGCAATCAGCTCTCTTGTTTATATAGTTCTAGCTGATTAGGTGACAAATGTGTCTGCACACAGCAGATGAGCCAGTGTCATTTTCTGGCTGGGCCATTGATGAGCAGGGGTTTTGCCACCGACTTTCACAGAAGTAGGTCTGAAACTTTCCAGCACTCTGCTTTGTTGCTGAGGTTTCCTGATCTCCCATTCTGTGGCAGCTCACACACTGTTCAAAGACGAAACTGTCACAAGATGAGACAGTTTCAGACAGTGAGAAGAACTGGGAGTCTCTCCCCCACGCTGCCGGGGAAATGTCTGGATGTAGAAATCCAAAAGCACATTGAACCACAAGAAAGCGCAAGGATAACAAGCCACTAAGAAAGCAGGAAATATTTCAGCTAAAAGTAATCTCAAATACCACCAGAGCAAATTTCAAAATCAATATCTTCGCTCATCAAAACTCATCTTTATTGCACATTTTGTCTCTTTGATTAGATTACTGACAATTCGGAAGCATGGCTTTGATTTATAATTCAATCCACTTGTCATCAACAGCAGGCCTGAAAATACATTTGCAAAAGGAAGGAGTCAATCAGATGCAGAGGGCAAGCTGCCAAAAGGCAGCCAGCTATTAATTCTGAGCAGAATTTGGTCTGATTTGATATTAAATAGCTGACTCACTAGTTTTCTAGGATGCAAAGAAGATAGAAACTAATCATAGCTGAATCAGAGAATTATGGAAGTATTTTTAGAAAGAATTAGTACCCTAATTCTCTTCCATGGTATTTATCAAAGCTTCACCCATCTTGGGAGAGCTGCTATCTCATTTATCATGCAATTTCAAAAGCTGACTTGAAAATGATTAGGTATAGTCATAACATCATCTTACTAGATGTGAGGTATTCACAGGCATGCATTTCCCTAAGGCAGTCAATTTTAGGGCACCTACTCTCAGCAGCATAAAACACAGCAGGTTCTTGAACAAGCAGCAGTCTCTACCTGGAAAGCACATGGGATAAAGTCTATGGATGCTGCACACTGCTTTCATCCAGAAAAAACACCAGGTTAGACTCCAGCAGATACTAGTAACTAAAACATTTTAAACACTCTCTTAAAATCACAGATTACTGGGTTATTTGGGGCCTTTTCTCTGCAGATTCACCTTGGTGTGTATCCCTGTAGGTTTTTTCAGCTGGGGTGTCTTGATAAGTGTGTGTGGATTTAATACCAGGTGCAGTGGCACAGTTGATAGCTCCGCTTTGAACTTTACCATGGACTTGCAACTTCCATCTCAGAACTGGGCATTTCTCAGGAAGATTGATTGTCACAACCTGAACTTAAGCACTTGGCTGATTGTTGTCTGGAGCCCTGCTGAGTTTCAATTTTCCTATTTGTCTTAAATTTAATTCCTTTTTTTGTAAGAGTGTCAAATTCGATCAGATTAGTCTTTTCCAGTATAAACTTGTCAGAAACCAAAAAGTAGCTCCATTTCCACCTAGGCTTTTGTCAGGACAATGGAAAAGTACACTTCAAGTGATGTATTTATACAAGTAAATTACATTCCAACCTCAGTCCTTTCTGTTTAAAGTGTCACATTTAATCCCTGAACAAATTAGAAAGCTAATGTTTGCATTGTTTCCCTAAATCACATGCAGATTTTATTGCCACCCATGAGTAGAGATAATACATTCAGCACTTCCTCCACCCTAAGCAATGCAATTAAATAATAACTACTAATGACTGCATTCTTCTTGAAAAATATATTTAGGTTTTTTAATTGAACATATTCCCCTGTGACTTGAAAAATCTAGACTTCTTCTTTTAAAGAAAATTCAGAGATAAGCCCAGAGGCAACCAGAGGCACAGTATGTCCTCATGATAATAAAGCAGAGAGAAAAAGAAATAAGTGTTGGAAAAGACCAAGGATTTTAGATATATTAATCCCATTCTTGAGGGCTCTGCCTAAGCACAGACTACAAGGACAGTGGAAAAAAGACAAAAGCTGGTAAGCATTTACCTCATAACTGGTGTCTTTTCTCTTCCCAGTTTCTGGGAAGTGACATTTCTCTTGTCAGTCTTTAATTCCATCTCTCAAGCTTTTTTTTACTGTCTCTCCCCCTGTCATCCCCTTTGTCATGCCTTCCTGCACAATGCTCTCTTCAGCTCTCTTGCCATCTGAGTAATTTTTTTTTCCTCTCCAGAACCAGAGCCTTGCATTTTTTACTGTGCCACCCTCTTCGTTTTCTTCCTTCCCTCAAATGTCTCCAGCCACAACCCAACTACAGGCTTTTCTCTCCTACCAGCGCTTTTCTCTGCATCTTCCCATACTTTTCTACTCCAACTATTTTCCCTCACTGCTTGTCAGTCAGCTTCCATTTTTTTTCTCTCTTATTTTGACCTTGTTTCTCCTATTGTGTTCTTTTCTTTCCATAGGTACACCAGATTCTCCTTTTCTCTCATCTCTATAATTATGACCTATCTTATTCTTTTACTGCTTCTTTCAGGTCTCTATGTTTCCCTTGACTCACAATCTTCTCAATTTCCAATATCCTTTCTGTATCTCCTTCCACTTCTCCATCTTCTCTATTTGTTTCCAAACCCCTTTCCTCTCTTCTTTGTTTTTTCTGTCTCACCTCACTCTGTTCAGGTTCTGTTTCAGCACAGACTTTGTAATGCTTCTACAGCTACCCTGGCAGACTACAGAGGGAAAAAACAGCATGTCAGTCCATGGACAGGAGCCCGGAGTAACTCTTCACCTCCAAACTCACCAGCTGGACAAGAAAGTTAGCTGAAGGTGCCTTGAGAGCCCCTCCACATCCTTAGACAGCACAGAGAGACCCAGATCCCCAGGCTCCTGCTGTGTGCACAACACTTTGGACTGTGGGTTATTTGAATAATCTGTGTAGCTCCTGGGACCATGTGCTCAGGTGGCTTACTCAGCTTCTTTTTTTTTTTTTTGGGGGGGGGGGGTGTTTTTTTTTTTTTTTTTTTTTTTTTTTTTTTTTTTTTTTTTTTTTTTTTTTTTTTTTTTTCCTGACCAGATACTGAGGATTTACAGAGAATCAAAGAACATTCATTGCAAGGGACTCTTGAACCAGGGCTAGCCTTGATGTTGTATCAGGCTGCTTGATGACTCACCTGGATGCTCCTATTTCACAGTAATCCAGCTTCATGAGCACTGTACTATGCAGATGAGCACTCTGCCTTCCTACATCCCTACTTGTAGTGCTTTCACTCCTTTCTTGAATGTTTGTCCCTCTGCTAGTTGGAGACAGGCCTGACCATACTATGGAGAAACAGGCCTTCTTCCCACATCTCAGCTCTGACAAGGCTTGGAGGGTACAGGAAAGTTGAGTTCTGCCCAGTGCTAGCCCACAGGAGACCCAGAGTTCACTGTCCTCCCAACACTGCCCCTGAACTGCAAGATGAATATTTCACAGGACAGCAGAGTTGTTCTCTACCATCCTACTGTTCCCACTGCTCAACTGTACTCGTGTCAAACAAGAGGCTCTTGCTTATCCTGCTACATCTCTTGTAGGACCTACTACCCCAGCTGAAGCTTTGCTGCTACTAGGGTAACTAAAGTTCAAAACAGATGGTCTGCAGGCCTGTCTCCACTTCTTCCTTTATGGGACCATGGAGATGGTGTTTGAAGCAGTCACAATGAAGAGCACGGTCATTTATACAGCCACGGTCACAGATGGTCCTGCTTAATTATTAGTGAAGCCAAAAAGGAATCTAATCTTTATTGAAAAGAGGAATATCTAGCATGCTTTTTATATAAATCTTTTCAGTTTAGTTCCTTTAATTATTTTCTTGCAGCTTCTGTGTCAAGGTGTTTGTGGAAGATGGACACAAACAGTGATGGTCTATGCAGGGGATAAATCACTTTGCCTTTGATCACACCCTGGATGGTGAGAGCAATTCCCATGCATGATCAACTCTTCCTGGCTAGCCAAGGAGCAATATCCTAACAGTTAAATAAGCAACTTCTTGTCTTTCTTCCTAGCTATAGGGTAAACAGCAATAAATAGTCAAGTGTCAATGAGGAAAAAAAAACAAGGGATTAAAATAGTCATCTGTTTTTGTAGGATTAATGGCTCCTCCCCTTACTGAGATATAGTTTCCCATGCCTTCCCCTGGGTTTTAAAGCTAATAGCTGAAAATTGAATTTAAAAATATCAGTGTAGAAAGGTATCTGCTTCTGAATTCTCCCTCACCAGCTGATTTTGCCAGTCAAGGGGAAAGGAAAAGGAGACAATGGTTGGCTGATACCTGTCTCCTTATCCATGGAGTACTGTAAAATTATCATGCTCCAAACTCTAATGGCTCTATAATTTGAAGCTGCTCCTTTCTGAGGCTCCATTTTGACTTGGACTGCACGCCAGTCCAAGAGGAAAGGAGCAACCCATGTGAACGTGAATCTGGAATGATGCTAAACTTCCCCTGAGCAGAGGGGTCTACAGAATTTAAGCCTAAGGCACAGCAGCACAGATTCAGCTCCAGAGATAAAATTAGGTCAAGAAGGGAACTGTATCTGTTAGAAACATCAGTTCTTTTGTCCACTCCTCCCAGGAACCTGCTCTTCAACACCTTATTACCACCTACAGAACAAAGCAGATACTATCTGAGTCAGTAGTGGACTCCTAATGAAAAGTCTAGGGGTTTTTTGGTTTTGCTGTTTTAGCAGCTCTGAACAGTTTTCAGCGACAGAAAATCATAGCAAAGGACATTTGATTCTTCACTAACCTTTTCATGAAAAAAAATACTTAATTAAAACCAACGATTTTGTTAAAGCTGCTGAAGAAATGTGCAGGTAGGTGGCCCTCCCATGCTGATCCTTTAACATGAAATCACTGCCTGCTGTTTCAAAGTCCACAATGTGTGCCTTCAGCACGTGCACAAAGCCAGGCATTGAAGCTCAATCTTTGCCACTGGAACAGAGGAGCTATGGCAAGGATGGTATCACAAGAAGGATGGTATCACAGAATATGCTGAGACCCAGAGAAAGATGTTGCTTCTTTGCACAACACAGTGCTATGGATATCAACCCTTTCCTCAGCTGCTGTGCTCTGCAGAGGAGGACAGTGCTAGGGGATCTGGGGATCCATACATTGCAAGAAGATATCAATAAGGCATGAACTATTTAGTACCTTTGCAAGAAATAACAGGATTGCTACCAGCATTTTCCATTCTCAGCAGATCTGACAAAACTGCAGGCGGGGCAGGTCTACCTTTCAAAATGTATGGATGGGCCAAAAGGGTTACTATGGGCTTAGATCTAAGAAATGCAAAATGCTACACATGGAAGTGAATTCCATGTGTTAGTGCAGCCTGGAGACTCTGCAGAAAAGGATCTTGGGGTCCTAGTAGGAAAGAAGTCAATTTGAATCAGCAGTAAGCTCTTGTCGCAATGCAAGAGTATCAGAAGTAGGTCAAAGGAAATGATGATTCACTTCTACTTGGCACTTGTGAGGCTGCATCTGGAGTAGTCTTCAGTTCTGGGAGTGATTCCAGAGGGAGGTCAGTAAGATGGTGAGGAGCTGCAGCATATGACCCTTTGAGAGGATAAGGGAAATGGGGAGAAAAGAGAAAATCTCTAATAACTCTGTTCAGCCATCTAGTCAGGGCTATAGAGGAGAGAGTTGCAGAGAACACAAATCTTGCCTCATCTGAGAGATGCACAGTCAAAGGACAGTGGATGGTGATCACAATTTGCAGAAAACAAGGTTCAAATTGATCATAAGGGAAATTCTTCTCTGTGACAGTGATTAAGAGCTGTGACAGGCTGTCCATAGACATCATGGGACTCCCACTCTCCATCCCTGGACATTTTCAAAATTTGACAGGAAGACACCCTGAGCAACTTCATATGACATTGCAGTCTGCTGTGACTTCAGCAGGGAGGCTTCACTTCCTACCCAGTGTATTCAATGACATGAATTAAATGGCAGCATCTGCAGAGCTACTGCAGAGCACCTAGCAGGTTTAGGGTATGGGGCTGTTAGGTACTATTAAAATCTGAAAGAAGATGATGCTCTTAGTTTGCTAAAAAGGGCTAAACTTGGCAATGGTATCCACAGCATCAACTGTCCTCTTTAGGATCTTCTTTAAAATGGCTGACATATCATATTTATAAATGCAGGTTTGCAATGACTTCATAAGAGGATTATTCATAAAGCACTGCATTTTATAGCTTCTTCCTCAGCAAGCCTTTCCTCGTGGGTAAGGCCTTTTATAAAGGTTCCTGATGTGATCTGGGGAGAAGTTCAGGTTTTGTTTACAAAACAAAATGTAGCAAAATATTGCAGAAAAACACTCTGGTAAATGTTACCATGAAAGAGAACTGATTTTCTAGAAGGCAAGACCTAGAATATTTTAAAACCAGAAGGAATGGCAAGATTTTCATGTGAGTCTCATGATTTTTCAACGCCTGACTCGTGGTTGTGTGGTACCTATGATCAGCAATACTGTACAGAGAATGTAGTGGAGCAACATTTATTTTGGAAATGCGTTGCTGGAGTTCTTCCACCTCAAAAGCATGAGGAAACAAACTACCCAAGCTGTGAGCATTGATGTCCAGTGCAAGGTCCAGAAGGGAATCAATAAATGCAGGCTCACCTCCCATATTTAGGAGCTCTATGTTTGCATCAGAGTTGCTGATGTGACTCAGAAACGTCATTTGAGATTTAATGAGGCTGGAAATAAAGCAAGGATCATTGTCCTCTGCTTGTAAGAGCAAGGGCCCATCAGGCAGTGTTCACTTGAGCAGTTCAGTCCGAAGATGCTGACCTAGGGTAATTCTGTTCCTAGCACAGAGTGCTTCAGCAGGTAGGTGAGTGGGGTGAGGTGAGAGCATGTAATAAAAACACTGTGGAGGAAATGAGCTGATGAAACACTTTCAGTTTCACTTTCTGGAGATGGAAGTGTAACTGTCTCTCACTGACTGCTTTTTTTCTATCCTGATATTAAAAAACCCGGAAGAACTTCCTGAGTCTTGGGGTTAGTAGAGTATTTAAACTCATTTAATTACTGTGATGAATTACATGCCTGCCACTGATCTCCTTATCTTCCCCAAAGTACTTATAGGATGTTCATTTTGCCTTCTCAAAGTGCTAAGTTTGCAGTGAATTTCTGTTTACTTATGTTAATAACTAAATCAAAGGAATCAAAACGAGCTGTACATGACTAATTGACCAGTTTGTTTTACTGTCATCCATGGCAATGCTGATAAAGGTTTTCTGACAGCATGCAAATCAAGTTGCTATCAGCAACAGGCATTCCCTGTATAAAAAGCAAAAGAAGCAGGCAAGCTGCTGTCATTACCTAGAAAAGATAGAAGCTGCTTGGGAAAAAGGAGCTGCCTTTTGAAGGAAATGTCAGGGCAGGGAGGGGGATGGGATTTAATGAGATAAAAGGACAGGAGACCTTAGGCATAATTAAGTCCCAGAAGATCTCACCGATCTTCAGCAGAACCCCCACTTAGCAGTCCTTCTACCTTCATTGGAATTAAAGTTTAATTTAGTGTCTAAGTGGAGAGGAAAGACCTGCATTATCAAGCATAGAAAGCAGTGAACCATGTGAAGGAAAAGGTCACACCCCCACGTGCAGCACAGAAGGTGGAGAAGGAAAAGGTGAAGATATAAGACAGCTCAACACTTACTCTCAGTGTTGGGAATGGGAGAGGTGGATGTCACCCCATGGATTTGTCACTACCTCTCCCACCGTAAAGGAATTTCCATTTCCATTGAAGAGGGCAATGTAGAAGTTTTTCTGTGCTTGTGGCCATTGTTCCTGTTTTTAAAGTCCAAAGAACTGTTGCAGAGCTTTTAACCTGGTTTAATGCAGGCATCTAGCAGACAGGTGAAACACACATTTCCATAGACAGTGGACTTACACATTTCAAGACACCTTAGCCCAGTGCATTCTCCTGGTGGTACTGGGCATTTTGTCCTCCCTGCTACACCCACAAAAAGCTACCATCAGACATCCAGTTACTATACGGAAAGACAATAAGAGTTTTCCATGCAGAAACTTTCCTGAGTAACAATTAGCAACCCAAATCAGTGCAAGTCATGAGTAGCAGGCAGGACCAAGAACACCAGACAGTATGAAAGTACTGCCCACTGTCAACTGCATGCAGACTGCCTGAACCCCAGGCTTTCCCTAAAAAAGTGGAGCTCTCTCCCTGGGGAAGCACTGCACTGAGAACAGTGGAAACTCAACAAATGTATCTGCAAATTGGTCTCTGTTGGGTGACACTACCATTCTAGTAAAGCCACCTTTGCTCTTCCTGTGCCATTCCTCATCAGCCACCCCTCAGCTCTCATCCCAAGTTGCATCAGCTGCAGATACCTTAGACATTGTTCTGCTACCTGAGATTTTCCCAACAGCATGCCTGGGTGCACCATATGTATAGTATTCTCACCATCACAGTGCTTGTGATAATGAGAAGCTAAAAAATATTTTCACTGATCTTCAGAATGAACGGAATATCAACAGAAAGACAAAGTTATGTAAAATAGGTGAGCACACACACTCTCCCCAATACCTGGCCCAACAGGCAGGTAGGTCTTAAGAAAAGGCATTGGCTTGATCCACAGGGTGGACCTAGATGTCATCTGCATGGAGCAACTTCATGGATTAGCTCACACAAAGGTGAGTGGCCAACACTCTACTTTCCATTCATGCAGAAGGTGGCCTTCAAATCAAATAAACTATAGTCCCACTGCTTGTTCTGCTGGCAAAAAAATAGTTATGGTTCATCCTGCAAAACACATGTGTGTGCAGAGTGCAGAAAGAGGAACTTGCCATTTAGCTTTAAAAATACTCTTAAAAATACTCTTACTCTGTAATCTTCATGAAACAGAAAGGCTTCTTAAAGTGTCTTGTCTTTAAAGTTTCCAAGTACTTTGTCAGGCCCAGTGGAAAGTGACAAAAAAGGGATACCTTGACTCTGTGTAAAAGGATTTCTCTGAGCTGAAATTCACAGCCTCAGCAGACAACAGTGTGCAGGATGCCTGTTTCCATACTTTGGTTGGATTTTCAGCTATTTACACTGGTACCCCATCTTCACTAGAAGGCCTTTCCCTTCACACTTGCTTCACAGCTTTCACCACGGTCACAACTGAGGGCACCAGGTCAGCACTGAACTTTAGCAGGCATTCTGCTTCCCTCTGCCACATCATACAGATCCTCCATGCAACAGACCTGCTTCTACAGTTGATGTAGATGCCAAATTAAACTTTTACATGAGATGTCCAAACTACAACATTTCCCTGGCCATCCCTCACAAAATACAGTGAATGCTGCAGTAGTTGTAAGACCAAGCTGTAGGTCTCAAACAAGACCCAAGCAAGTCTGGCATCCCACATAATTCCAGAGTAGAGAGCTGAAATAACTCCTGTCTCACCAATGACACCAGCTCAGGCATGGAGAGTTCCCCCCTGATCTGTCTACTGTCTGATCAAACCAGGACTGCAACAGAGCAAGCCTACACCTTTTCAGCTGCAGCTAATCAGAGCTCATCAGACAACCCCTCTGAGAAACAGCTAAACCCCATCTGAACTGCTTTAAGAATTAAGTCATTATTTTCCATCGTCTTGAGCAATAAACTTGGAATCAGACCCAAAGAAAGCACTAATCCTGTTACAAGTTTCACCCACTAAAAGACCCCCACCAACTTCAGAGCTCTTGATACATGATTATGATGGATTTGTACTTCTTGGGTGTAGATAAAGCCTTCATAATCACTTCACTGTAGACAACCTAATGTTTTTTTCAAGTGTTATTTCAACACTTCCATCATTATTCAGCTTCACTCATTCAATGATTAAAATGCAAAAACTGAAAGAGCAGCATCCATTCTCAAATCTTTGTACAATGACTGTTTCACAAGCTTACAAAAAAACCCCAAAAACAACTAAAACTCCAAACAAATTCCAGCTACTACTTTGATTTCCCTACAAAATTCTTACAAATTTCACTGCAGAAAATAAAGTTTCAGTCTTATATGACTTTCTGTGAGCCACAGATCAGTAACAAAAGCCACAGATTACTAACAAAAATACTCTCAAAACTCCAAACATACTTGTCCGTCAGAAACATGTCTTCATTTTCTTACAACAGCTGTAGGAAAAACTAAGTTTCCAGTGAAATACACAGCATGTGCCAGTAGGTTTCCACAAACTTACAGAATAAATTAATTTGGGTACACAAAGAATTTAGCCAACAGAAACAAACCATATGGCTAAGTCTCAAAAGTGTCTATTTAACTAAATAAAGGAAGTTTTAAAGATGTTTGTTTGACAGACCTGTGTAACTACCCATGTGTTGAATGTGGCTGAAGTGAGAATTAGAATTTAAATTGTAATTAAAACAGTCATTTTCATTAGCATGCATCCAAACTGACTGTGTTACCACAAGCTTCCTTTAATGTTTTTTATAATCTTTGCTTGCTTTCCTCACTGTTTGGACAACCAAGATCTAGTTCACAAGAATATTTCCAGAAAGGTTTCTGAGTTAGCTCAGGTTATAAATGTTTGCAGAGTCACTTCCACTGCATAGTGCTGGTTTCAGAGGCAGACAAAAGACCAAATTCATTGTCAAAAGTGGTACCATGTTTCTTCAGTGCCCATCACCACTGACAGTGACCAACTAGTAATGCACCAAACAGTCTTGGCCAACTGCCTATGGAGAGCAAAAATGAACCTGTAACAAACACTCACTGTGTATTCCAGATATTAAATATTTTTAGATCTCTATATCGTTTTGTTATGCAAGCAGAAAAATGGGCAAAATTCAAATGAAAGGGAGTTAGAACTTTTTGGCCACCATGGGTGGACTAAAGCATGTGGGTGGCCAGCTACAGACACGTATGACAGATCTCAGTTACATCCTATTATGTGCCCATGCCCAGACTATTTGCTGGAAATGCTGCCTTCATTATCTATCCATTCAGTCTGTAGAAATTCAAGCCAGAGCTTCATTTACTTTTGAATTTTTCTACAGTGAAATCTGATATTCTGGGGTGCTAAATTGCTTCTGCAGTGTTGAATATCCCAAAGCCCTCCAAGCCTCAAAAGACAGCAAACTGCTGTCTTGCTCCACTCCCAGGAGGATCTTACAGTGGGGAAAACTGATTTAAATGACAATGTAAAACTTTGCTGGGGGCAGGAAGAAAAGCCTCTGCAACCAAGAATTAATCTTAACTGGAAACTACAGGCAGAAGCACAGTCAAAAGGGCTACTGTCCTCAGAAAGGAAGGCAAATATTCCCTACCTTTCTTCAATTAGCACAGCAGCACATTTCGTGGGCCGTTTGGGACCTTCCTTTGCCCCTGTGTCTTTTCTCAAGGCACTTAGAAGCAAGTGTTAGACCAGCCCACAGAGAAAAAGGAGCACATACAAGTGTTAATTCATTCCTCAGCAGAAGGCAGGACATTAGGACACCACAACTCTGCCGATGGACAATTGCTGCCTACTGAGTCTCCCTATTACCCTGGGCAAGTGAGAAGAGCAAACACAAGGTGTAAGACCAGGGCACCAGAGCTACTGCCTGTGCTGGGGAACTTCCCAGAGGAAGAAACCTGATCTCTGGCAGGAAGGCAAGCTGGAGTGGGAGTAGTAGGTTTTGCATCACAAATATATTTCCTTGTGTTTCTCTCAACATAAAAACAGTTTTTATAGAAATCACTGATGTCAAAGCTGGTCAAAGCCAAGGAAATCCCTGTGCCTGGAGGGTACACCTTGTGAAGTGCTGTGAAAGAATGTAGACTGCTGTTTGCAAGCATTTTGCCACACAACATGGTCAGCTACTTCAGTCCCACTACTTAAGTTGCGTGTGAAAATGAGCACTGGCTAAACTTTGTCTTTGGTTACCAGTGTCATGCCAAGATAAATGGTCTGGGGCTGACTATCCCTGCAGATGGTGAATCTTCATCCTTCCTAAGGTGTACTGATCCATCTTCAAACCCATGTCTAACCACTAACCAGGAACAAGTAGTGCATCGCTTAAAAGGATGCTGGACCAAACAACAAATGGAAGAGGTAATGCCTTGAGAAATTTTTGTCTGGAAAAGGGAATTTGCAAAAAATCTCAGGCTACATCATGAAAAGAGAAACCTGGAAGAAACTGTGTGAAGTAACATTTTTAGCCAAAAATTTCACAGACACACAACCCAAAACTTTGTTCCTGTCATGGTTTAACACTGGCTTAACACCAGGCACCCATGCAAGCTGCTTGCTCACCCTCCCCACAGCTGGGGAGAGGAGAGAGAAAAAAATTAATGAAGAGTTTATGAGTTGAGATAATGACCGGAAGAAAACTCTCCAAGGGTAAAACAGGCTCAACTTAAAGGTACAAAGACAATTTATTACTAACAAAATCAGAGGAGGATGATGAGAAGTAAAATAAGCCCTTAATTAAGAACCTTTTGTTCCCCCAATCCCCTCCTTCCTTCTGACCAACAGCCCCAGGAGACAGCGTGTGGGGGTTTTGGTCAGTTCATCACCCGAGGTTTTCCTCCCCTGCTCAGGGAGAGGAGTCCTTCCCCTGTGAGACCATGGGGTCCCTCCCACGGGAGACAGTTCTCTGTGAACTTCCCCAGCGTGGTTCCAATCTCACCAGCAGCAGTCCTCCCAAAACTGCTGCAGCCTGAGTCCCTCCCACGGGCACACGGTCCTCCCAAAACTGCTGCAGCCTGGGTCACTCTTCCACGGGGTGCATCCTCCAGGGACAGGCTGCTCCAGCCTGGAAGCAGGGCCCCCTCTCTCCATCGAGTCTTCCACAGGAGCACAGCCTCCTCCTCCAGGCATCCCCCTGCTCCAGCGTGGGCACCTCCCCCAGGGGCTGTGGGTGGATCTCTGCATCCCCCGTGGATCCCCAGGGGCTGTGGGTGGATCTCTGCATCCCCCGTGGATCCCCAGGGGCTGTGGGTGGATCTCTGCATCCCCCGTGGATCCCCAGGGGCTGCAGGGGCACAGCTGCTTCCCCATGGTCTCCCCATGGCCTGCAGAGGAATCTTGGCTCCGGGGCCTGGAGCAGCTCCTGCCCTCCTTCCCCACTGACCTTGGTGTCTCCGTGTTGTTTCCCTCACATGTTCTCACCTCCTCCTCTTCTCTGGCTGGAATTAAAACTGTGTCACCACTTTTGTTTTGATTTCTTCTTAAATCTGCTATCAGAGAGGCATTACCAACATCTCTAATTGTCCCAGCCTTGTCCAGCAGCATGTCCATCCTCAGAGCCATCAGGGACTGGCTCTGCCAGACATGGTGGAAGCTTCTGGAAGCTTCTCACAGAAACCACCTCTGGTTTTGGCCCCCCTGGTACCAAAAACGAGGCCGTACAAAACCAACACATTTCCCCTGAGCTCATTGCATAACAAAAGGCTCTCCTAAAACGCCTCCCACAGCCAAGTGAAATTTACTGACTGGAGGAGCTTGTAGCAACCATCAAAAAACCGCAGCCTACTCTTCTCCCCCCCACAATACATCAAGAAAAATCAATAATGTGGAACCTGAAACACAGCCCACACAGGGCAGTCAGAGCTTCAGCCCTCCAGTGGGTGAGTCCCTCAGCAGCCAGAGTGAAGTGAATTCTGTCTCTGAGATGAAGGAAGGAGATAGTCTACCACTTCCACCCCAAGCAGGTGCTGTGAAAAGAGGGACACCAAGTATTACAGCCAGCACAGTGTTACTCTGTTCGTTCCCTGCATGGGAAAGAAGGCTCTCTAGACATGCCAAGGGTGTGCAGTGAAACACCTACACCAATCCTGCAGAGTCAAGCATCAAGCGGTTGCTGATCGAAAAATAACAGAATCCCAGATAACCTGAGACACTTTTTGAGGGCTTACCACAGTGATGCACCACCAGTAAGAACTTTAGTTTATTTATGGGCTCTATTACTCCATCTGCTGAATACCATTTGAGACATGCATGCCACAAAGCAAGACAAACTAGTGCAGCAAGATCTCTGGGAGCACTGCTGATAGCAGATACTTTTAGTTTCTTGTAATTTCCAGGCATCAGATGTGGTGTGTGGCAGACCTGGGGTGCGAGTTGGGAGACAGGACTGTCTCTCTCTGGAGATAACTTCTGCTTTCCTATTGAGTCATATGCATCCATGTGGTGTTAATACTGAACTGGTCAGTAGCCTAAGGAAAATTGGCTCCTAGGTGTAAAACACTTTCAGCACAAGCCTTGAGACGCACACACTTTCCAACAGGGCAGTTAGGATGAAGCACTGGCCTTAAAAAATAAGTAAGTTCCAACTTCAGCTGTTTGTTCCATGTTGCAAGTATTTCCATTCAAAAAAAAAAAAAAAAAAA
>VXBN01014313.1:47525-67307 GCA_013397395.1 Sinosuthora webbiana
AAGAAAAAGGGGTCCAGTAATGGTGAGATGGGTCCGGTCTTCCTCCAGGGATCTGGTGGAAAAACTGGATACCCCAGTTGCACTGTGGCTCCTTTTTTATCTAGGTTAAGATGGTTTGGCTCCTCCTGCCTGTGTAGAATAGCTTAATGGTCCATTAGCAGAAGATGTCCCCATGGAGTAGTGAAACAATGAAGAGAGATAAGTAGCACTCCACCATCTGATAAGCAACACAGACCCATTAGGCAAAGATAAATAATTCTGCTCCACCCAGATGGAATAGAATAACATGTTCTTTACAAAACCCACAACACTGATCTATACTTTTTCTGCAAAGCCCCAGCAATCAACTCAAACCAAAAGAGGATCAGGGACCATCCCCCACAGCACATGTTGAGGAGGTGCCACCTGCCCTGCCCTAGGGGTTTGCAGGTGCAGCCCTCCTCATGGCCACACTGTCTGGTGGCTGCATCACAGCCCTGCAAGCAGGAATACCACCTCTACTATCCAAGCCTATTTATTCCCACTGTGCAGCTCCATTTTAGAAGTTCCTTACGTTGAACCAGATGGATGAGCCAACACCAGAGAGGGGATTAGTGCCAGAGTGTGGGAAGAAAGTTCCTGGTTCTCACTATGTCCTCTGACTGCACCTCTTTATCGTGTGAGGTCTGGTTTTTGTCAAGCAATATCTGAGGGAGAAAAGAAAAACAACAGAAAGACCAAGAGATTTCAAAATAACGTGTACTGCTTGTCAAAGCCTTGTACATGTCCCAGGTGCCAAGCCAAGAAAAGTCTCTTTAGCAGCCTTTGTTGGAAACAATTAAAGTTGAAATTAACTTTACTTGATAAAGTCGACAAATCATCATTTCAACTTTATCTTTTCTTCTCTTTCAGACAGCTATGAAAATTTTGTCCAAAATAACAATGCCAGTATTCACTGAGGCTGGCTCAGATGTTTGAGTCATCGCCAGCACATGCCTCTGCTAGGAGAGGGCAGCCTGAAAAGCTCAAGGAGTCTGTTTCTCTTGGGTTTGATACTGCTAATGTCAGGAGGGAAAGCCACCAGTGAGATGAAAGCAGGCCAGAGCAGGAGTGATGGAGCTGTGCACACAACATACAGAGGCTAAGAAACAACCAGCAATAATGCTTTTCCCCATATTAATACAAGATGCGTTTATGTAGGTGTCAGCCCATTTAACAGCTGGCATATGACATTACTCCCAGGGAATCTGGTGGATCAGTGAGGCTGTTGTTCTTCAGCTGGGGTCAGAAATATGAAGAGGGGGAAAACAAAACCAGGGGGTCTAACTCAGTGCTTGACCTAATACAGCTTCTGAAATGTGTGAACAGAATGATTTGCAATTGCTGGTAGAATTAATGCCTATTTTTCCTGCTAAAATAGAAGCCTAAGTTGGTTTGTATGCATGAAATGCTGATCTGTCAAAGCCAGACTTTGTTCTGCTTGGCTTAGCTATGGTGATGGGTGCCAGGCTCATCTTAATGTGATCAGGTCCTCACCACTGTAGCTCATCAGGGACAGCACCCCGTTGTGCTTGTGGCTCCAGTGTCACCTCCAGTGTCATTGTGTTGTGATTTTCTGGTGTGAATCTGAACTTCCCTTATTATTTCAGGGTCACACTTAACAGCTGCAGCACCCTGCAATGACAGACACTGCTCTTAGTGACTGTGTCTTGAAGACAGTCCTCTGCAAGTGTTTAATTTCTGTCTGTTTTTCCAATAGTCCCCATCATTCCAACAGTCATGGTCTTAAAATGGGAATGAAATTGATAAAACTCTGATCTCTAGGGCCCAGTGAAACAAATGGCAAATAATGGCACTTTTCTCTCAGAACATCCTGCCATCAATTCACAAGAATTTAGATTTGGAGATAAACAGGGTGAAAACATCCAATATGAGAAGGAGATCTCTGTCTCTAACAATAGTGCCTCAGTGACTGGAGCATCTTATCACCTATGGTTTAACCAAAGTTTAAATGGTGGTTACTATTGCAGGCACATTTTCTTCATAGTTAGAGATTTTGGTGATTTTACCTGAAAATTAATCTTTTCAAAAATGGGTTAAACTAGCAGTTCTAGAACATGTGGAATAAAAACAAACACCTGCAACAGCAATGGCCACAAGAGCAGCAGAACCACTAATTTCATCAGTGTTCTGCTAAGTTAGTCTGATTAACAAGTTCCCCTGCAATACAGCAAGATGCTCTGGAAAGCAACAGGGAAGTCAATACAAAATGGGCTTCCCTGTTGCTTTCCAGAGCAACAGGAATCAGGATTAAGGCACACAGTAGCCTATGCCACTCAGGAGCCTGGCAGAGATTTCTGCTGGAGCTTCAGCTGCTCAGTGAACTTCCCTAGGGGATTCAGCAACAATACTGCTACTGCCAAAGGGATGAGACCATGACAAAACACAGGAGTGTTGCTCTTGAGAAAAGTGGTTCCAGCCTTTGGAATGGGTGCATGCACTGAAAGAGCACCTGGTAGCAGCTGTGGGTGCAGCAAGATCCCATTCTGGCAACTGGAAACATGCAGTGGAGTCAGAGCTGTATCATATAAAGACCTGTGAGAATGTGCATTTATGGCTGCTTGGATTGAAGCAAGTACATTAACTTCACCCCTTTGGGGGAAAAAAAAAATAATGCAGCCAACACCTAGCAGACAAAATCATTTATATGCAAGTAGATTTTGGTGCAGCAAAGATATCTACTGAAAAATATGAAATAATCCTGCACTGAGTAGTGTTGTGCAGAGCTCCTGTCTACTTTACTGAACTAAAAGGACTCATTAGAAGTTCTGCCTATTACCTGAAACAGAATGAAAATCTACACATCAAGAAAAATAAATGCTAAGCTTTGTCAAAAAGTTACAATGGAAAATTATATTAATGAAGAGCCTTGCTGGTGATATGGGTTATCATTTTATATTATCAAAAGCTAGGTACCAGTGAGTGGGTGAATAGCTCATGTCTCAATTTCCTACAGGTTTAAATAAATCAATGAAATTAGGGTGGCAGTTAAATCCAAAAGAAGTTTCAGAACAGTCCAAGTGGAATTTAAATATTTAGGGTTTAGTTTGATGAATAAAGAGTGTAACAACAAGGCAGATCCTATTCCTCACATTTAGCAAAAAGCAATAAAAATGAAAATGAAGTTCTAGTCTTAGGCCCCATCTACAAAACCAATGAGGTAGAACAAGTTTCTCTAATTAATCACTAACCCAGAGGGCAGGGAGTTAACTTATATATATTCCCTGAATATTGTTTTATATAGTATTCAGATGGGAAGGTGACATGATGCATCTGCAGAATTGCTCTGAATTTGTCCTACTGATATTCCATTTTGCTATAAAATACTTAAATACCCGGATAACAAATGGAAATAAATTTACTATAATTCCATGATAAACTGAATGCTCCCTGGAGAATTAGTATATGGAACTCTATCTTAACTTCAAGAAACGTGTTCTGCAGAGTGGAAAAGCATGCACAGAGGAGACTGAGTGAAACAGAAGCCTGAAGAAAGATCCTACAGCTTCAGGGTCAAGGGCACCCTCTTAAATGTGAGGCAACACAGAGATTTGAATTCCAGGTTCCTGTATCATAGACAGGCATGGTGACTGCTATCTGTTGAGAAGAAAGGGTGATCAATGCCTCCCCTACTTCTTGAGTGCAGAGAGCAGGGGGTAAAAAAAACCAAAACCAAAAACAAAACAAAACAAAACAAAAAAATTGTTCAGCCTGAATATTTAACTTGAATCCATAAATAGAATGTCCCATGAAGGGATTTGCACTGGCACAAAACTGATTAGTCCCACTGGAAAATGAAGCTTTCCATCTACTAAAGAGATTTTACCACTGAGATTGACGTGCTCTTGGAGCCATGCTGTTTCTCCATTCTCTCCTGATCGACTCTCCTGTCTTGTACAGTTGGAAGATTTACCCTGCTACTCTCCTGTCTAACATTCCCTGACTCTCTAGTTCAACACTAAATACTTGATCACCTCTGAGGACTGGACTATCAGGCTGAAATTATACAGTTATACAAATCCTCTTACTTCTTTGTTGAGAATATAACTACAGCATGTAGCCTAGTGAATCTCATCTTGGGACCGTAGAAGTCACTAAATAAATGGTGACATGATGGTATTTGTCAGGAGTGGCACATTAAAGGCTAACAAATAAGCTTATTAAACACAATTTTTCCTCACTTGACAAAAAAAAAGTTAGGAGGTATGCAAAACTTCCTTTCCACAGTACATATCTTGATTAGTCAAAGGATTAATACCTACTAACTCTGTTTTTACAATGTGGACAGCACTTGGTAGCTAGGTGTCAGTTGGATTTCTTGAAAAATTGAGTCCTTATGATTTTGTTTACCTCTTAGGATTATGTTCAAACTCAGAGGAGGTTCAGACATTGGTCTAATTAAACAAGATTTGGAATAAAATCTCCCTGAGTATAGCGAAGTAGAAGGGATTTTCCAGCTTGCATTTGAGGCAAGACCTTACAAGAGAGGTCTGCCTTGTCTCTAAGCTACACTCATTTCACTTATTGATTTGTGACCTTATTAAATCACAAGTCTGGTTCTGGGACACCTTCCTAATACTTTGCTTGCTGTCTCTGGCAACAGGCACCATTTCCTGGAACATGAGCAGGAATGACACTCAGTGAGTATTCACATTATGTTCCAAGTAAACCAGGATAACCTCAGTATGTGCCCAGCTCTCTGAAGTCAAAAGTCACATCCATTTGGTCCTTTCTACTTCTAACCTCTTCACACACTACTTGAACCTATTTACACTGTTGGTCTCCACAGATCTTTGTAATAACAAATTCCATAATGTAATTAGGAACAGTGTGAAAAAGTAGTTATTCTGCTTGCTGTAAACCACTTGTTTAAATGTTATTTTTCTCTTTGACAACACTTCACGTGTGCAGAATGGGACTTCATCTGTTACTTGAGTGTTTGGTCACTCACATACCTCAGATCCTTCCTTGCAAAAAGGCTTTGCACACAGTGAGATTCTACCTTGGGTGAGGGTATGGTAGTCATTCATAACCCCAGACACAAATAATCTCAGTAAAGCAACAATGCAAAACTGTTACATCAACTGAAGGTGACCCAGCATCCCTTTTTTGGCTGTAAGGGGCCAGGAAGACTGAGAGTGTCTTGGTCTCCTGTCAAAAGCGTTTTTTGGATGCTATTTTGTTCTGGATTTTTGCCTGATGAGATTTTTTCCTATCTCGTTCCCAAGCCAGGCTCTGGACAAAGCCCTGTAACAGGCCTTTTCAGTTACACTGAAATAATTTCATCCTGTTTACAGCCCAGTCTGCAGTTAACAAAAAGCTTGTGTCTCCTGGGAAAGTCTGGCTTTGCTGTGGACTTTAAGGACCTGCCACGTTTGGCTCAGGAAAGAGCCTCTGAATGAGACAGAAGGTCTCTCATGGGACACACATACTCACTACAGTCCACACAACAATATCTCTCAGTTTTCTTTTCACACAAAGTTGGTGACTATAGGGGAGCACAAATTATTTCCTGTGCAATGGGAATATCCACCCAGAGCTTGCTGCCTAAGATGCCCATGACAGCAATGCTGGTGATACTGGTATCCCATAAGTACACTCACTCCAAGTGGGAACAATACCCATTGCCTGTTGTCTGTTTGTAAAACAGGCTGCATGTGGTAAAGCTGGATCATATTGAGGTAAAACTGCTCTTAAAAGAAATTGAAGAATATGCTTACTTTCAGACTCAAGATTGCTTTAAAGACTTTTTTGTTTCAACTAGAATGAGCAGGTCTTCTCAGACTGTGATGCCACCCACGGGAGGTAACAAGGCTGGGCTCCAGAGTTGCCAGCAGACGTCTCCTGAAAGGTGAAATAGGAGAAAAATACATTTCAGCTTGTGTTTACAGATGGGCAGAGAGTACAGATGAACGTGCAAAGCATCAGCAAGCCAAGCATCAAAAGGGAGATACCTGAAAGCGTGGGAAATGTTGTTCCTACTGACTGTGGTGTTAGCTGGCAGTGCTGGGACTAAACGACTTTCAAAAGTAGTGTCATGTGTTTGCAGACTGACTTGCCAAACTTGTACATGCATCTGTGGCCTGAGCAGGCTTCCACTTAATGATGTGCCTATTTCCATAAAAACACAGACGCTGCAGCAGCACCAAACAAGAATGTCATTAAGTTGGAGAGAATCGTGTCTGCTGCTTCAACACTCAAATCAGTGGAGCCTGAAGGGACTTTGCAGTGTTGTCACAGGTGATGTGGCTGCAGGGACACTGAGAGGCTGAGTGGAGCAGCCACAGTACAATGCAATAGTTGCTGTCATTGCAACACCACCGGCAGCATTCACACTGCAATAGCTGAGGCAGAGAAGTGGAGACAATAAGATGCTGAAACGTGTCTGGGATACACAAGAGCAGGTCACTGAGAATGAGATCCTGGCCAAATACATGTATTAACCTGTCATGTCCTGGCAATGTCCAGATTTCTCAGATACACCTCCACAGACTTCAGGTTTGCCTGCATTAACCTTAAGAGGAGCAAAGGAAGAGGAGAAAATCCATAGAGAATTTAAATCAGAGAAAATAATCAGATGCATGCCATCCTTAACCCTGGGCCTTTCTTTGGCCTAGGTCAATGGGTTTTCCTCCCCAGAACATTGGTGCATTTGCTGCTAGGAGGAATGCAGCAAAAAGAATAACTGTTTTGTTTGCTGAGGAAACTCAGAGGCCAGGAATACCCAAGCAATTAGCCCTGTGCTGAGACTGCTGTCTACTAGAGATGGTAAGAAAGCAATTTAAGGAATTTCAAGTGACATATAAGCAGGGCAAAATCCAACTCCAGGCTCTGATCAGCTGTAATGGGAATCAGCCTCTTTTTCTCCATAGCCTAAATCACAAACACCACCAAATTCTTCTCACAATGTAAATCAAGAATAAAGTGCAACAAATGTTTACTTTATTACATCTGAGATTAATTTTTGAGACACTAATAGCACTACAGCTATCCTTGTCTTTCTAAAAAATATCAGCTTTGCCCATGTGCTGACCTAACATTCATGGGGACAATTTTCTGCCAAGCAACACTGAATTTTTATGGCCAGACATAAGTGCAGGTTGCTAAAGCAGAGGCACATGTACAGTGCTGTAACTATGGCTCTTTATTAACAATCTTGAGAGCTGAAACATGCCATTTTTAAAGCTCTTTAATGCCTGGGGGGGATTAGATGCCTCTTTTCACTGATACTTCTCTTACTTTATGTACTGTCCTATTTCCACTGTATGCTGCGTGATAGTTTACTTCCTAATCCAGCCTCTTCTTGTGCTCTCCTGGCTCTCTCTACCCTCTTTACCTCCTGTCATTTCACTTCCTTTTCCTAGTATACCTCTAAGGTATTCTGCAAGAGCAGCAGGCTGTGTGCATCCTCCAGGTGGGCTGTCATCATGCAGAACAGAGGGAGAGACCCCTGCCCTGGCACGCCTGGAGAGACATTCTCTGTGGTGGAAAGGTCCTGAGGAGCACTTTCCTGCCACAGCCTCGTGGAACAGGTCTAGGACTGCCCCTTGATTCTTGTGTGGTGCCCTGGCTGCTTGTGGAAAGCACCTCAGTGGCACCTTCATGCCATGCAGGCAGCTCTTTTGGTCCTACAGGAGTCTGGCTGAAAATAAGCACAGTGCAGCAGCAGGAGCAATCTCCTTGCCCCAGAAAACATCCTCTTCTTTCCCAGAGGGAGTGGGGAGGGAGAGAGAACAATGTGTGATCACAAGGTTCAGGGATTTCTCCATGCTTTTATGAAATATCTGGCATTTACCAGAAGCCTCCTTGGGATCTCCTCTTCCTGCAGCTTGCCCACACAGCAATTGTGCTCACTGTCAATCTCATGAGATTTAATCTCCTGTGTTTAGTGTCACCCTACTGTTCCCAGCACCCTGAAAGTACAGCACTGAGCCAGAATGCCTGAGGAGGCAGCTGGCAGCATTGCAGCAATTTCTCACCTCCCAAAACCCCTTGGTCTACAGACAAAAATATTTTGTAGTGGGTACAGACCTGCTCTTTTTTTTTTTTTTTTCTTTTTTTTTTTTCCCCTAGCTGACAGCAAGTTTATTCCACACTAGGCAAACTCCATGGCAAAGAGGAAAGTGGGAGAAAAGTATTTTGAGCACACTTCTCATCTTTCCCAATTGGAAATCAAAAATAACAGAAGACAAGGAAGCAACAACTCCCACCTCTCAGTGTGTGGCACATTTTAGAGCCCTCTTTGCTGCAGCATTTAGTTACACACTGTCAAGTTTGTGCATGTCACCAATGTCTTTCTGGTCCTCTTTACAGTCATATGGCTGCCTGTGTTACACATGACAACCAATTGCAAATTTTTCATGCCACATCAGCAAAATTTTGCCTTTAAAAGTCTTCTCTTGTTCCATCTAGCAAATGATGCTCTGCTTCTATGCCTCAGGAAAGGTATTTTTCCCCTCTGCAACAAGAGGATTTTCTTTTTGAAACCTCAGCTCTTACTGGAACTGTCTACACTATAGCTGCAAATCAAATCAAATCAAATCAAATCAAATCAAATCAAATCAAATCAACACAAATAAGTTTAATTTTTTTTCTACTTTCTGCAAGGAAATGTGACCACAAAGCAATCATGTTCAGGCAAATGAGCATATTCCTATTATTTTTTGCTAAGTCTAAATCCATTCTTTATTATCTCCCATTAAATCAATAAAGCAAATTTAAAAAGAAATTATGATGTCAGAAATTATAAAATTATATTGGTTGAAAATAAATTGTTTCTGCTTCTCTCTCTTTTTTTTTTTTTAATTAAAACTGACACATCCAGCTATTGAAAAATTTAATATATAAATACATACACCCAAGCACCTGATGGGATTATATTTGTTCACAATTACATGTGCCTACACAATTGTTTAGGCCTGGAAATAAGCACTTAAATTCCTGCAGTGCCCACAAAGAGGTTTCTCACCCTGGAAGGTCAATTGGCTTTTGTGGTGATTAATTCTTCTACCAAAGGTTATTTCTGCAGGAAAAGATGGCATTTCTGAGATTCTGAGATGGTATTCAATTGGATACTATTGTCAAAGTTATGCTTTTAAACTTCTGATTATATTCAGGCTGCTTCCTCCCACCATCTTCAAGAAAGCTTTGTATTGCCCTTTGCTGAATTTCGAGGTGAAGCAATAGCTTCATCTCTAAATTCAGCAAAGTTTAGTTTCCTAAGGGTGAAAACTAAGCAAAATAGTTTCCTAAAGCTTTGTGCTGTTACACTGCCTATATGTGCTCTCCCAGATGAATAGCACACAAACCCTGTGAAGCAGTTTTAACACAACAGCAGAGCCCTCACAGGTGTTGAGTGTTTCAAGTTTCATGAAAATAGATGATGTACTTATCACAGAGCATGGCTGGCCCAGGGTTGCAGTTTGCTTCCACTATCTTTGCTTCCACTCTCATTTTTTCACTTCCCTGCTACTGCACCCTTGGGAAAGAGGCAGGGAGGAAAAGGTAAGAGGGGAGCACAAATTGAAGGCAATGGCTTAGAAAGGAAAAGGTGCAGCTAGCAATCAAAAATACGGGCATGGGCTGCTCAGCCCATGACTTTCATCCACTTTACATCTGTAATTTCTCCTGATAGATCAGACATCACACACAAATGCAATCACTGGCCCAGGAGGTATACACCCCAGATGCAGTAATGTTTAACAAAAGGACTGATGAAGGAACAACAGATGAAAAAAGAGAAAAAAACCCTCTTACTTGTTGGCATTAAAAAATATTGCCCTCAGGGAATTTAAAAGCTGTATAAAGCATAAACTTGGCTGGACATATGCAGGTCACTGTAACAGTTCAGCTGGATCTGGATTCTGACACTCTAAGTTCATGCCACTCCACTCAGAACCAGACATTTAATGAAACCTTCCAGCTGTGCAGTGAAGCCATATTTTACTATCCTGTGTAACCATTTGGCTTGCCTGAATTGGGATGCCACACAAATACACTCTGTGCAAACATAGATGCTTTCATTTGTTAAAATAATATCTTGCTTTGCTGCTTCTCAGAAAGAGACTAAATTAATACATAGATTTTTAAAAATGAGAGCACTTGTTTCAGGCAAAACTATGGCTGCTATTGGGGTATGGACACACGTTTGCAGAACTAGATAGAACTAGAAGTAGATTTTAAAAGAGTCACTTTTCTTTGTTTGCATCATAAAGTATATTCCCCTTTAAATACACACTCCAAAACTGCACTTGGATAAAAGGTGTTTGTGTTGCTAGGTGGTAAGCAAAGTAAGCTGTCCATACTTGCATTGTTCTTTTTCACTGTATTTCAATCGTGTTTTCAAGTCTGGTAGACCACTGACTGGCCTTGCATATGCACTCAAGGCTCAGACATAAAAAATCACCCTGTCACAGATTCCTGACTCTAGGTACAGAGACAGAGATGAAGAAATGCTCTATCTTCACATGGCTAAAATCTTGACTGCTTGGACTGTGTCTGAAGACACACCACCAGGGCTCTAGCATGGCTTTTCTCCTGCCCTAAATTCCCAAAGAAGTTGTCTGCATCCTTGCTGTCCCCAAGTGCCTACAGATAAATGCTGGTACATAAAACCAAACTACAGCTCACATATCAATCCACAGAAAATGGAAATCCATAATTTCTATACTGCAGCTTTTGTATGGAGATTCCAAACAATCCACCTTTGGGGCAATTGACAGTGCCTACATTACAGAAATTTTGTCTTTGGTATTATCTGTGAGACTGAGATGCATCCAGGGAAATCCCCTATGTCCAGCAGCTCTCTGAGCATCCTCCTTCAACTGAAGCACTAAAGGTTTTGGCAAATGCCAAGTGCACTCAGGTTCCATTTACCTCAACTACCTGATAAGCACCTAACAGCATCCAGCCCCTGTGAGAAGTGGATTTGTAGAGAATTCTCAAAGCCTGACAGAAGGCTCACATAGTGTGCATCTGTATGCAAACTTTGAGATAGAAAATGCTGACTTGGAAATGCCATGGAATAGGACAGACATTGTTGGGAGAGAAATGGAACTGGAAACAAGTTCCAAATGATGGCCTTGCAAATAAGACTTGATACTTTGGAGAAATAGAACTATGAAAGGTGTATTGTAGTAGGACCCATGAGGGTTAATTTTAGATTATTTGCTTTAAGGCATTTAACAGCATTGTGTGGCAAAAGCTGATAGGCCAAGAAACACTTATAATGTATTGTAATTAGGAAATAGTTTGGCTTCTGATTGTGATGGTGTGAATTGTAACATCTGTACTGTCTCACACTTCGCATGAGCCTGAAAATGGAATAAAAGCTTTTAAAATGCCTCTCAGTTGCCCCAACTCTGGGTCAGAAAAAAGCATAATCCGACAAGCCTCAAAGATAATTTCTGGCCAGTCTGCATCTAAACTTTGCCACTGAGGCCTAGGCTCACATGAGGTTAATGGTCCTCCTTCGTTGGTATAAACATCAAGTAAAATCTGAGATGAGAAACAACCTTGCAGCAGAATAATTTCTGACAGTTTATGGTTAAAAGAACTGAGCAGTGCAATTTGAAATCACTGCTTATGTAACAAGAGCCTGAGAACAGCACTAATATTTAATTGAGGGAAAAGTAACTGAAGGAGAATTGCTTGGAGATCTGCCAGAAGGATTTTAACAGCTGGAAGTTGAAAAGTGATTAATTTTGACAGCAATAAACACTCCATGTTCATAAGCAATTATGTTTAGGTTTCTGAGCTGTTTGAATTATTTTCTGTGTACTATTAACATTTTATTATCCAGATAGGAATTCAGATCAATGTAATTTAGGAAATTAATTAAAACCCACTTTTCCCTAGCAGCTACCAACTTATCTTGGGAAAAGTGAATGCATCCTGAAAAGAATAATTCCTAAGAACTGATCTCAGCGAAAAGTGACCACTCTTAAACCAACTCCTGAGAGAGGACAAGGGATGAATGCCAGGGTAGGCCCAAGAAAAGAAAGAAACAGAGTTTTTCTTGAACAGACAGTAGCTGCAATATGCATGCCACCTAGCTTTGTTGTCTCTCCTGAGGTACAACAGTGTCTACCAAAGCCATAGAAGTTACAAAATACAGTCTCCTTTGAACAGACACAAGCAGAAAACCCTGACTGCACCAAGACAGAGAGCAAGGGCATTAAGGGTAAGCTAAAATAATTTCTTGAGTGTACTACACAATTAGATACCAGCACTGGAGTGGTCAAAGTGAAATACATTGGCTGGACTTAATAACTTTGTGGTGGATCTTGAAGATGAGGTGGAAACGAGATATGGGGAATGGGAGGTCTAAAAAGATAGGTTTAGGGGATATCAGGTGAAGGGAGGGCATTCTCAACCATGGAACAACCTGCAGACACCAGTGAGAGGAAGATGTGGTGTGGTCCTAGCCATACAGAATATTTAATCAGTAAACAAACCTCCCTGGATGTGCTCTGCCTTAAGCACAGTACAGTACAAACCTCCATCCAGCCAGGAGGGGTGGCCAGCCTAATCACACCCCACTACAGGCAGACACTGAGATGAACAGATACAGCTCTCCAGTTGTAGATGACCATCTTCTGAAGCCCATCCTTACAAAAGAGCAAGGCACCACTGACAGCCCCAGTGGAAGGAAAGACTAAAGCTAGCTCTGCCCTCCTGCCTGTGTCTGAAAGAAGTTGTCCAGATGGCTGGAGGTAAAAGAACCCAGAGGAAGCAGATAAAATGACTTAGGGAAGAACATGACTGGGAATTCTTTTTCTTGCAAGTGTTGTGGTTACAGCTGTAAGAAAGCTCTTTCTTCAGGCAGAGACTAACAAAACGAGAGGACACAGTCTTAAGATGCACCAAGGGAAATACAGGTTGGATATTAGGAAGACCTATTTTACAGAAAGGGTAATAAAGTATTGGAATGCTCTACCTGGGGAGGTAGTAGATTCACCATCTCTGGATGTGTTTAAGAAAAGACTGGATGTGGCACTTGGTGCCGTGGTTTAGTTGAGGTTAGGGTTGGGTTGGACTTGATGATCTTGGAGGTCTCTTCCAACCTAGTGATTCTGGGATTCTGTGGTTCACCAAAAAGAGGGAGGGAAGCAAGGGAAGGCTGCTGCAACAGCCAGTCCTGAGGTACTGCCAGTTCCAAGGAGCTCACAATGAACGACAACCTGTCCATATTGTCTGTGTGAAACAAAAGAAGGCTCAATTTGCAGTGGTTTTCACAGGGAACACTTTTTACTGATAATGCAGGACATCAGCCCTCAGGTCTGCCATCAGCAAAGCCTCACCACACCTCCTGTGGGGCTGAAGAGAGCAGGGAGGTGGTGCAGCCTCATGTGCAGGCTGGGGAGCAGCAGCTCACAGAAAACAAGGTGCAGGGAGCTGCACTGGCACAGCAAATGCACTCATAGGCACACACCACCTGCTAGATAAACACATGTGTGATCTCAGTGTGGAAGGGGAGACTACCTCAACTAATCCTTCTCTCTCTCCTGCACATCACCCAGCCTGAACAAAGCTGAGTAGGGGCTGATTTGTTGCCGTGCACTTTTGTCCTAGCATGGGAGATTCCCAAGTTCACATGCAATCTCCTGGCTTTCTTCCTCATTACAAAAGGAATTTAAAATATTTGCCAAGCCCTTGGCATAGTTTTTGAAACCAAGAACTAGTAAAACAAGGTGAAGAATGCAGTTGAAGGAGGGCAGTTATGTTTAGGAAATGGCATTTGGGAACTCTCTGGTGTTACTTTGATGCAGGCATTTGGTGAGTGTTTAAACTGGTCTCTAAAGACAGTGATTAACTTAGACTAAACACACTGTTCCCTGATGGCTTTACTTCAGGAAGACGAGTTAGCTCACAGGCTATTTTGTAGACTAGGTTGCAACTGGATATATTTCCCATACAAGTGAACCAAGAGGAGGATCATCACCAGTTTTCCTTAGAGTGGACTAATGCATGCTTAATTGGGCCTCCATCTAGTCAGTTCAAAATAGAAAATTACTTCAAAATGCTTACTTCCACCCCCTCTTTGCTCATTTCACCTCTAGGTGCTCCCAGGCTCAGAGATAACTGGAAAGAAAGGAGGACAGAGTGAATGTAACAGAGGAGAAAGGGACAGGTGAATCTTTGTTGGGCCACACTTATTTTTATGGGTGTGCTGAAATCAGGCAGAGATCTAACACGGTGCCTGTCACCAGGTTGTTTTCCTTCATGGAGAAAATTACATGGCCCCCATAATTGGTCAGAGACCTTTCACAGGTGGAAGCTGAGAACAAGAGTACCAGGCCCACGTGTGGAATGCCTGACTCACTAACAACGTCTGCTCTGAGCCAGGGGGTTTACTGGGTAAACCTCCAGACAGCTCCAGTGTCAAAATTAACGTTTGTTTAAAAGAGAAATCTGAGAAGCTGCCAAGAATGAATGGACATTTCTTTCTCTGTAACCCCCCAGGGTTTTGTTTCAGGAAGGGCTAAGCAGGGTCTTGGCATTTAGCCCCAGGAAGCATCATGCTTATCCAGTCCCATCCAACCCACCGCATCCCTGCGTGCACGGACATTTCTTCCATTGTAATTTCACAGTGTTTTATTTCACTAGGTCACTCCAATCTTAGGAAAAGAGGTTTTAACCAGGAAGATGGCTACAATAAGCATCATGTGCTATTAAGTGCTTTTGATATTTAATGTCATGGCATGTATAAGCACCGTGCAAATTGGATTAGGTTCAGAAATAGTCTTCTTTTGAGTGCACTAGTGCATATTTATTGAGCCTCCATCTAGTTAGTGTCAAACAGAAAATTCCTTTTTAAAATGGCTGATTTCCACCCCCGTTTTGCTCATTCTGTGATCAGCTTTTTTCATTGAAGGACAGTTAAAGAAGGACATTCCTGGATGTGTTTAAAAATGACTGGATGTGGCACTCGGTGCTATGGCTTAGTTGAGGTGTTAGGGATGATATTGACGTCTCTTCCAACCTTGTGATTCTGTGAAGGAACAGTTGTTAAGAAAAATGAACAACAGTTAATTCAAAAAACCCCTTTTAAATACTTTGTTTTCCCTGTGCATTTTGGGGATCACAGCCACAAAGAGGGTATTATGTGAAAAAGGGGTGATTCTGGGTTTCCTACTTAGACAAAATGATTTGAGGAAATATCTAGGCTTGCCCAAATGAGTGCAACAATTTACAGTGGCTCCAGGATCAAACTTGAACAGACATGACACAGTAAGAAAACTGAATCACAGTCCTGATATCTTTTTGGTTTCCACTGATAAAATGTGCAAGACATGTACCTCTCCTTTGGCAACATTTCTTTCCTTCCTCCTTATTAATAGAGAGTCTTGTTATTGCAATCAGCTATCAGCAAACTACTTTCACAGCCACTGCAAAATGCAGGTGCACATTTGCCTTGCAGAGAGTGCAGAGGGGTAGGATTCATTAGGACATGTTGTGGAATTGAGCTGCTTTCCTTGCTGGCTGTTAGTCATCCCAGATGTTACCAGTACTACCTAGGAAAGCTAGCTCAACTGCTTGGTGCAGTAAGTGGGAATTTTAACATGGCCTTCAACACAGCCAATGCCTCAAGTCAGCTGCAAAAAGAGATGCTGCAGGATGGTAAGCATTTGGTGTTGTCATTAAAGAATTGAAAATATTTCATACCTCCCAATAGCAAAACATCTTTGATGTGTCACATTTTTAACAAGGCCCTTGTATCTAAAAATCCTCTGGTCGGTTTGGCAGTTGTTCTCACAGAATCACAGAACCACTGGGGTTAGAAGGGACCTCTGGAGTTCATCCAGTCCAACCCTACTGCCAAGGGAGGGTCACCCAGAGCAGGTGACCCAGGAACATGCCCAAGTAGATTTTGAACGGCTCCAGAGGGGGACACTCCACAGACTCCCTGGGCAGCCTGTTCCAGTGCTCGGCCACCCTGCAACATAAAGCTCTTCCTCATGCTGAGGTAGAACTTGTGCTTTTGTTTGTGCTGTTGTTCCTTATCCTGTCACTGGGCACCACTGAAAAGAGTCTGGCACCATCCTCTTGACACCTGCCTTTGAGATATTTATAAGCATTAATAAGAGTCCCTCTCAGTCTGCTTTTCTCTGGACTAAACAGACCCCGCTCTTTCAGTTTCTTCTCATTAAAAATAAATACTCCAGGCTCATCATCTTGGTGACCTCTGCTGGATCTCCTCCAGTAGCTCCTTGTCTTTCCTGTCCTGAGGAGCCCAGAACTGGACAGAGCATTCCAGATGTGGCCTCACTAGGGACTAGTAGTTCTCATTCTCCCCCCAACTCTAAAAAAACAACATCTACTCACACATGTTTCATGACCATGAGCATTTGTAGTGAACTCCAGTAATATGTAAAACGGGGTATCACTGGGAAGCCCTCCATCTTCTTTCCAATGGTGTCTTTCAGGGTGCAGAAGTGTCTCCAGTGTCTCCCACGCTCTGTAACTCTGTTCCATCTTTATTACTGCAGAGATTTTTTGGCTTTCTCCATGGAGGCAGTTAATAAAATTTATTGTTAGCTACAAACTCTATAAACCCAGTCTCTGGAAGATAAGCCAATGCAATATTCTGGATTCAAAGCTGGCAGGATTCAAATAAGCAGGATCATTTGGTGGATTTCTGCCTATAAGGGAGCTGAATGCCAGTTCATGCAGGGTTACCAAAGGCAAGTTATTTGTCTTGTATTGCAAAGCTAGCTTAACTTAGACTGAGGTCTCCTTCAGTTCTTGAATCTCCCAAGGTGAGGATGGGGTTAAAAAAAAGGATTTTCTAAATCCAACTCTGCTCCAAAAGGGTTAGGGATGAAACTAGCAGCAATTATGTACTGTTATTAAAATAGCACCTACAGCTGGATGCCAGGAGCCTCACTAAACACACAGAGATGACTCCTGCACCAAAGAATTTTCAATATGAACAGACAAGACAAAGACAGTACTGTTATTCTCATTTTGCAAACACTGAACCTAGACACTGAGACTAAGTCACCACAGCACGGCGATTAGGTCACTTGCCAGGGTCATACAAGGGCTCTGTGCTAGAGCCCAGACCTGAGTCCATTTGAGTGACTCAGATACAGTTCTGTGCTTTGGAAGAGCTTACTTTTCCCGAGTTTCCAGAATTGCGTTGATCCAGTTTTGACTTCCAGAATAAAAAGTCAGAAGTCTCCGACTCCCACTGCACCCAATCCCCTCAGCAAAATAGTCTGAGTCCAGGAAGAATACATTTCTAGAAACCAAGCCATGCTTTTTATAGGCCTAGGCTCAGTCAGACCTGTGTTGCCACCCTACCCACTATTACATGCACATAAAATCCCAGCAACGAGTCATCTAATGTTTACTTGTTGTGTGAAAATGCCCATTTTTTATTGCTTGCAAAACAGTGATAAAGAATCCTGTCTAACAACAGCCTTGAGCATCTGGCCTGGCTGAAAGCTTTTGAAGTGATTTATTCCAACAATTTTATAAAGATTGTTTTAATGACTGTCTTACTTCAGAACAAAACCAAAGCAAATTCTTTATACTCAAAATCTCTGTTCTACAGTTGAAAGTAATGAACAGGAGATTTCAAAGGTAGAACTGCCAGTGTGTAATTCTCACTTACTTTCAAGGGCATAAAGAACATGACGACTCTTTGTGTCCCCACAAAACTTTAAATATTTTGGGTCTTACATGGAGAGTACATCAGAGAATTACCCATATCTAGAGTGCTGTTGGGCTATTGGGTATTACTGGGAAGTCTTTCACTTCAAACTCAAACTGAAATATATTATGTGCAGTCTACAGTAAGACATTGCTTTGTTCTGAAACATATTGCTTATCTTTTCGGGTTGATACTGTCTTCTACCCTAGCATTTTACAGGAAATGAATGGGGAAGAGAGAGATTTTTCTCCCTCATCTGCATTTCTTGCTTAAGAAGCAAACCCATTTTATTCCTAACAGGTATGACAATGCACAGCAGTAATTTCTGGTGAGACTTGTACATCTTGTTGACACATCACTTTTAGTATAAAGAGGGCAAAACAGTTTACATTACCATATTTTGAAAATGTTATTTCAGGTGAATTTTTGACCTCCCCTACCTCCTTCAACACCATCTTTTTACTTAGAGGTCAAGGTGATTGGTTATCTCCCATTAAAAGTGATAGCTCTGTTTCAAGTATTCGAGCTAGCAGGAGTAAAAAAAGATTTCTGCTTTTCTTTTGGCACTCATTCATGTCTTTAGATAGAGCTACACTAACTTTCTCAGGGATTGTCTGCCCCCATTTAATGGAAACAATCCCTGACAATTACTTATTTCTGTCTGACACCACATATTGAAAGCAAATGTGAGATTAGCCAGTTCTGATGATGTAGAAGCAGAATCCCTTTTGTCCCAGGTTTCTGAGCCCCAGTGTTAAATTCACCTCTTAAATTCTGTAGAAGGATAAAGATAGGAAGGAGGAAATTAATTCTGGAAGTACGTTACTGCTGTTACAGAAATACTACATAAGTTTGTGTCATATTTTTAAAAATTACCAAACTCATTGTTAATTAATAACATAATTCTCATTATTTGTCATATAGACCTGCACATGAATCAGTGATTTCCAGCATGACTGAGGAGTCTGCAAGGAAGGCCAACTCACTAAGATAAAAATGGAGGTCTGGTATCTCCAAAGATATCAAACAAAAACCTAAAACTCAAAAACTGCGAAACAAAAGAGTGCACACCTTTTTTCTCACTAAATCATTCCAGCTTTGCAGATAGCATCAAACCATTACACAGGTTATGCTGCTTTTAAAAATAGAATGTTTCATTATTGATTCATATAGATGTTCAATAAAAACAGAAGGGTTTTGTTCACTTTGAAGAATGCTAACAGAATACTAAGCTGCAAATTAGAATATCAGATAAGCGAGTCCTTATTGACAAATTAATTATAGTTCTGTAATTCATTGCCCTTTTTTTTTAATCAAAAACTCATTAAGTCAGTGGGTGAGCTGTTCTGAGGAAGAATAATCAGAAGATAATCATGCCAGATTTGAATAATTTTATCACAGCTCTTCCACTTTAGGCTTCTCTAGTGATCTAAAGGGTGGGATTTGATCTTCATTACAAACTGCTTATGAATATAATTCAGATGGATGGGAGAGCAATTTGAAGAATTTTTTCTCCTGGTAACGAGTTGCTGTTGGGGGTTAGGTTTGTCCCTTTTTCACTCTGAAGAACTTTTTCCCCATAAGTCACCAAGGAGACTAAATGTTGGGTACTTAAGAGTACTTGACCAAAGCAAAGAGGTGGCCAAAGGTTGGAGGGGGAGATAACTGAGTTTTTGGGGCAGAAAAAGGATGGAGCTGGGGGCAGCTCCACCCTCTGTTTTTGGGTTGCTGCTTGCTACCAGAGGGGTTCACTGTCGCTGAAGAAGTCCAGTCCTGGGAAATCTACCATCATCTTCTCTCCTGTCCTGGAATTCTGAGCTCCTCTGCCGTTCCTTGCTGGGGCTGGGCCAGCCCTGCCCCACAGTGTGACCCTGCACCCCCTTGCCCTGCCGGGACATCCTGCCATTCCAGCCACCAGCCCAGGACTTTTCCACTGTTTCCAGCTTGGTGCTCTGAGGATCCTGCAGGGGCACCAGGTCTAAAGTGCCCTGGGTTTTTTGTGAAGCAAAGCCCTCAACGTTCTTGGTACTGTTTTTGTTATTAATGCTGTAGTTGTTGTTTTGGTTTGCTTTGTTATACATACT
>VXBN01014313.1:77766-93219 GCA_013397395.1 Sinosuthora webbiana
ATAAAAACACATTTTGCAGGCTGAGTTTTAAACACTGTATTCAATGTCTGGGAGTTTAGGACAGGAAAAGAAAAATACAGTACTGATCTGACAGTTTCTGAGGCCATTCCTACCCTGCTTCCTGTGGCCCCTCATTCCCAGCAGACAGACCCACACTCCCTCTGTCTCCGTGCAACCACGGAGACTTTGCTGTTCCCAGTGCTGCTTAGGTCTAATACTTCAAGTCTCCAAGACCTGACAGTTCTCAAAGTGCTGCACATTGCAATAATACTGCTCACTCCAGAGTTTCTGGGTACTGTGCCTTGCCACAAAAACTTTAAAAATCGTTGACTTGTTAAAGTCTTTGGATTTTATATGATTAAAAGTCATATCCTATTTAAATCTTGAGATGCAACCTAATTTTTGCAGGCTATGTGTGCTGTACCTAAGTTTTGTCATTATTAATTATGCCCACACGTGACTTCAGTGTCATTTGTGCCATCGACTAATGATGACATAAATGTCATTGACCCTATTGTTATGAGAAATGTACAGCACAATGTAATTCTTCTCTCCTCCTGAACCTCTCCTATACACTACCATATGGTTTCTTTACCAAGGGCACTCTGCCATCTGGGCTGTGGAGCCTAATGCCCTAAGGAAGACGTTGACATAAACCAATTTATGTTAAGACCCAGACCTCAGACACACGATATTAGTGTGCCATACGGCCCCCACAGATGAGGACGGATTGTCGGCTTTCCCAATGCCTCCCTTCTTTGGTGGTCCTGGCTCTCAGCTGTGCCAGGCATGTCTGTGTGATCCCCTGGGACCCAGTGGGGTTGGAGACACTGCCCACCCTGCCACCAGGCTCCTGCCAAGGCCCCTCACCAGCAGGAAAGGCCCTGACTGCCCGTCCTGAAGTCACACAGAGTGTTCTCATGGCACTGCCTTTGCTCAGCAAGAGTGGTCTCAGTGGAGGCATCAGAATCAGATCTGTGGCCAGAAACCCTTTTACACCTTCTTTCTCCTTGTGAAATCTCCCAATTTAACCCCATAGCTTCTCAGCCCTGCCTGTTTTCCTGCCTATTCCTCCCCAGATTTTCATCCCCACCTGCCTCCAGGGACCTCTTTCTTTTACCTGCATGAAAAACGACGTCTGTTCCAGTCAGGAGGAGGGTGTGGATGTAGGAGAAACCTTTTCACTGTAGATAAAGGTAGGACCTTTTGTTTCCAACCTGTGCTTGTTGACCATCACACAGATGCTGCCCTTCACCAGCACAGTGAAAAAACATTGATAACCTCTGGTGGCACCTCCAGCCTGTGCTGCCTGAGTGACACCTCAGGGGTGCTCTGTGTCCCATCTCCCTGTTCAGGTTGCCAACCCTGCCTGTACAGGGGAAGCGTGCTAGCCAGCACAGCCCTGCACCTCACTGCCAGGAGACCAAGGTGAAGCTTTCAATCACAAATATGTGTATTTTCCAGAAGAAAAACAGGAAAAAAAAATGAATGGCTGATGACCTTGAAAACAAGGCACAAACATTTTCTTCTTAGCCTTCACTTAACTTCACAATGCAGTCTTGCACCTTTTTATTGAGTTTCTTCTCTGCTTGCTTCATTGCAAAGCATTGAACCAGGCTGCTTGGCAACTAATTCACAACTGTGGTTGCTAAGGAACCACCGAAGAAAGTAGATTAGTCTCCAGTAACCTGTTCCATTGTCAGAGATGTTTATTTTGCATAAAGGCAATAACTGTACACAAAGGAGTTTATTGAACTTGGATGAACAAGCAAATTATGCAGCATTACTTTTCCTTCCAACAGCTTTCTCTGCTGTCACAAAGCTTCACACAAAGACCCGAGCGTTTCCTCAGGGAACTGGATTTATTTGTTCAAACTTGCACACTCCACTGGGGCCAAACTGGAGGATGTCAGCCTGCAGGTTGCACTCCAGTTTCCCCAAGGACATGCAGGAGGAAAATTTGTGTCCTTTGCACTTTCTCTCCAGGTATGCTCACCTGGCCAACCGCAGCATTGTGCTTCCCAACACCTGACAACAGCCAAAAACGAGCACAAAAACTGCTGCTGGGAGGTTTCTGGAGACAATTTCAGCTGCTGTCTGGCCCCACGACAGAGCTTCCCCTGCCTGCACTGCCCTGCAGCCACACTGCCCAATGTTCTGTCCACCGTGGGCTCTGCTGCCCTGCCAGGTGCTTCCATGCAGTTCCCCCAGCTACAGCTGCCAGAGCCCCTCTGGATCAAACCTCTCCCAAAAACTCGGCCTTCAGCGAGGAGCAAATGCCTCATCAGCCATTTAACTACAACAAGGAGACTGACTATGCTGCTTTATTTTTCTTGGAGCCCCAGTTCCTCTCGCTGCCTTGCTCAAGCACTTTCTCCTGCACCAGAGCCTTGTCTGCTGATGAAATTTCTGACATTTCTTCACTTTTTGGATATCAATAGATAAACAAGAAGGGATGGGCTATTCAAGGAATACAGCTAGGAATTTAGAGATAAAGAACAAAAATAAAGGGAAATGATATTAAGGACTACAGCAGTCCTGCTCAGAGCTCCCAGGTAACAGTGCCCATGCCACCTTACCCCATAAGGATTCCTGTGGTGCCCTAGCACCAGCTGCTGACATAAGCACAGATTTGCAGAATTTTGTGCACAGGCTTTTGGAGACCCATGGGCTGTTTCTAAGAGCCTTTAAGTCACGTGATAAAAACAAACCCATCATCAGTAAGGATAAATTCCTCACTACATCTATCAAAAATTCATGGATTTTCAGATCAAAAACAGATTGAAAGTCAGAAACCCAAGCTCCATATCCCTTAAAAAGTCACTCAGATCTCCAGTCCAAGACATGAAATGATCAGGAACTCCTCAATTCATTAATGAACCATACCAAAATGTAATTTCACTATTTTCTTTGTTTGGGTGTTTGTTTGTTTGTTTGTTTGTTTGTTTGTTTGTTTGTTTGTTTGTTTTTTAAGGAAAGCAAGTCTTCAGATGATAAAAGGAAACAAATCCCAACCATGAAATCTAGTGCTGAAAACTATTATCAATTAATTCTAAATTGAAAATTGTAAAAATTTCCTATGTGGAGCCAAGTTCCACAGAGAGTCACAGCATGGCAGGTAGAAGTGCACAGCAGCAAGTAAAACTAGCACATTCTTTAGTGAACAGAAAAACTGTTTGGGTTTCTTACTGATTTATTTCCTCTTCTGCATTCCGAGTGTAGTTCCTCAGTTATTCTATTCCTTCATGTTATCAGTATGCTATGGCCACTTGTGTTCATGCATGAAGACTGGCTGACTGCTACTGCACATACTGTCACACAACTGTCTTTTTCTCTGTGGCACTAACTCAGATCTCTTTCTTCTCTCCAGTTACTGATATATATTTTTTTAATTGGGACATAGTTCACATTAAGATTTCTATCATCTCCTTCAAACTCAGTTTGAATTGGCCAGCAGGTAGCAAAGTTACCAGGGCAGGGGGAGCTGATACACAACTGGAGAGATTAACTATGTTATCACAGAAACCTCACCTCCTTAGGAAACCAGCTAAAAATTGATATACAAGCATTGCAGTCACTGAGCAAAAGCACAGGTCATGGAAGATGTACAATCCACATCTTAAAGGAAAAATGATAAACCAAAGATACTTTATTTTATTTAATGCAATTCTGATATAGGCACCACTGTAGGTATTCCTAGGAAAGGTTTCCTGGACCGCCTCTTTCAGGTACTTTGAACCAGCAGGAAACATGTCATGGTGGGTTTAATGGAGAGGATTGTGCACTTAGATTTTGTGAAAACTGATAAGAGACACATCATCTCACAGTGTGTTCTGTGGGTCTGGGTTCTTGTTACCCTAGTGAACAGGGTGAGATTCCTCCCACCAGCACAAGGTTACAAAGTCAGTGTGGTGCAGGAACTCAGGTGCTAGCATGGGAATTAACTTCACAGCTCTACAGCCAAAAGTAGAACCTCTGCCATGAAGACTCCTCACAGATGACATTCAGCAAAACATTGTGTCATCAATCTCTCTTCTCCATTCCACTCTTAGCCCCAGGAGACCTCTAATTGGGGATGCCTGTGTTATACTACCTCGTGTTACCATGTCTGGAGGCTGATGTAACTTTTACAACATACTAAGAATCCAGTTGATAAGCAGCCCTAGGTCGTTTTCTTAATTTACCATTGATTAATGAGCAATCCAGCTGTTGCAAAATTTTCCCAATAGAGGGATTTGTTAGGTCAAGGAGAGGTGAAAAAAACTCCACCACTTAAGTTAGAGATGCTTTGTAGGAGCTTCTACAAAACAAGTGTTACAAACACTAAACCTTCCATGTCAAATTTGCTAGACAATGGCTTTGTGTTATATTCCCGTGGAAATTTTCTTGTAAAAGGAGAGGGCTGTAATTCTCTTCTCTGTTTTCAAAGTATGATCTCACTCTCCAGATCTAGTTAAGGACAGAAGCAGCCTGAAATTGTAATGACGAGAACAGGAAGGGCATCTGTGTGCTCTTTTCACTAGCCCATGAAAGACTTTTCACACAAGTCTACACAATAACCTGGTGTGATCATCCATGTAGCAGGATGTTCAAGAAGAGGTTCAAAAAAAAAAAAAGAATTAAATAAAATGTCTGGATCATACAGTTATTCCTTTGGTTTTCTTGGAACACTTTAGAAATTTTAAGCAGTATTTCAATGGAACCATGAAAATAGATACCAATGGTGAAAAATGTTATACATTAAAAAATTAATATGCTTTAAAATTATGTTTAAAAGGTATTATTCTCAGTTAATGACCCTGAGATTAGCTCAGTTTCTTAGACCATGCTGCTAATAACACCAAGGTTGTGGGTTTAATCCCTGTGCAGGCCATTCACTTAACAGCTGGACTCGATGATCTTTGTGGGTCTCTTCCAACCCAGAATATTCTGTGAGTCTGTGAATCGTGTCCACAAGAACCAATTAAAAAACCAACCAACCAATCGACCAAAAATCCCAAATAAATTACTTTCTAAAAATGCTTTAGAAAAATACTTTCTAAAAATACTTTTTAAAAATTTTAGTAGAATCAAAAGTAGTTTGAAACACGCTGAATTTCAAATGTATCAGAAGTTTTCAAAAAGATCTCTACAGATCAGGTTCTCTGTAGATCAGAGTACACATACTCACATACTCTAAAAGTTTGAAAGTCATTCCTGTGAGATTTCTGCTTAACTTGAATTAGTGTATTCAGAAGCTTTTCTGGAGAAATTAAAACTTAAAACAAGTCTCTGATCTTAAATCTTATTTCTTGTTCCTTATGGAATTATTTCCTGTTCTTTACCCCTCAGATGAACATAAAGAATGTAAAGTCTTGGTCAAATACCATGTGCTTAAATATGTCAGTCCTGATGGGGAGTGAATTGCTTCCACAGTTTCTCACTCTGCAGAGCAGTTCTCAATTATTTTCCATACACGTTGACTGTGATGTCAACAAGACACCAGTAATGTCAATATCAAGATAAGAGAGAAGAAAAGGAATCAGTGCTCTGTTTAAAAATTGCAAAAAGAAGGATCAGTCTTCAGATGTTTAGGGATAGTGATCTGGAAAGTGAGGGTAGTTGAGAACAAAAATGGGGGCAGGGACAGGACAGAAGAATAGTGCATGAAAGGATAAGGAGTTTTTATTTTCTGTTCAGGCAGGAAATTATTAAAGAGGAGCCATTACAATGCCTAAACATCCTTTCCTTTTGCTGTGCCTCTGAGGCACTTCTTTGGCTTCTGTCCCTAGATAAGTCTGAATCAGTTATCATTCCAAACAGATGTCAGTGACAAAACATTTGCACCAAAGTACAGGTAATTCAGACCCTGGGCCCCAAATGACTCTTCTGTAAGTAAACCTGCTTAGATTTCTCTCTACAAAATGATGACTGTGAGGATGAGTACTTTTGGAAGACAGATCATGCCATCAAAGCCCTTGAACTATATTTTATCCTACTGCCAGCTTTCTTCTGGAACTACAGAAAAGCAGTATTGTTAGCTGAGTGTAAAAATAATTTAAAATACGAGGTGCAATATGTGCATGTAGATGCCCATTTTGGACCAATGCTGCTGAAAGCAGTAGAAGGGCTCCACAGAATGTATTCTAGTGGAAGGGGAATTCAATTAGGCATGAAAATTTAGTATTTCTTTCAATAAAGAAGTGCTGCTGCTGCTGAGAATCAACCTGCAACAAAGCCTGGTCATAAACAATTCACAATTGAGTAAATCCTGACAGAAAGAAAGCTGTTACTTATGGCTGCTGCTATTGGCATGGTCTTACAACACACATGAAAGATGCAGTTGAAGCTTGGCACATTGTATATCAAAATTAGCAGTGAAAGGATACAATTTCCCTTGTAGCGTCTCAAAGATACCTTATTTTCTTCTAGTGCATGAATAACTAAAATAATTGGCTGTGAAGATGAAGCACCTCATAAGAGTCTCAGATTTTAAGAACTACTCTCAGCGTCCGGCCTCACTGTGTGCAACAACACAGACAGTAGAACGTCATTAAAGGGCTTTTTTTTTTAAGTAAAGTGTCTCCTGCTTGGGTTGGAGTAGTGTGCTGTCCAAAGATACCCAGCCTTGATTTGAAAACATGAAATAATACCAAATCCACAGCATCCCTAACTGCATTGTTTACTGGATAATCATAGTTATGTCTAATCCAGCCTGAGCCTCTCTTATGGTTAAATTGAAGTCCTCTGCAATCACAAATACTGTCTTCCATGCTTTTAGATCTCGTGGGCTGAGTATCACTGCAGCAGCAGGTCGCACAGGCGGCTACTGGGTGCACTGCCCAGCCTGGGTGGGTGCAGGGGAGATAGAGCCAGCAGTGCAGAGTGACCCCTGGGTGCACTGGTTTACTAAGCACTCACAGTCTGCTCCTGGGCTGGAGATGTCACTTTCTGCCCCCAGCTAAGGGCTGGAAGCACAAGGATGCTGTGGCTGCATCTGGATGATGGAGGATAGTGAGCCTGACAGTGGTCCATGGACCAAGTGAGCAGTGCTCACAGGCCACAGGAGATGGCCTGGGAGGACAGTACCCAAATCAGGTTTTCTCTTCATTTGTCCACCTAGTTTTTAAAAATATTGGACAGAACACTTTCCAAATACCCTGACTAATGCTATAGACAAGGTCTGTTGATCCTCTCTTCCTACTGTTTGTAATTCCGGTCACACATTCAATGAATAAGCTCCCTTCCATGCACTCTCACACTCCAAATTCGTGCCCTTTTGATTATCCACCACAACCCTTGAGCCTGTCAGAGTCAATGCCCTGCAAAATACAATCTCAGAGCTGTGTCCTAGGAGAATCCATGCCTTTTCTTTGATGGATGAGGTTGTATTTGAGTGTTAAAGGGGGAACAAAACCAAGCATGTCCAGAACTGTTTGTCAGCATTAGGAATAGCCTTTACTATGGGGAATACTTTAATTTACTCAAATATTGTGTCAAATTACTGTTAAATGACTGCTGCAAAGCTTCATAGCAAATATTAAACTGACATGTCACGTATGTTATGTGTCTTCACAAGATCAGAGGTCACTAGGATCACTAGAGTGAACAAAGCCATTCCAAAATATCCTGTTAAAATTACAACCAAGAGGGCTTGAAATTCCATTCTCAAGTATTAAAGCAAAGTTCACCAGTCCAGAAAGAAGGGCATGGACATAGGAAAGTGCAGATTATGTAATGAGAAATCATATACTTATTTAGCACGGAAAGAAAATGTTGAAAGAAAACAAGAGGTTTCCCAAGAATCCAGAATGTTCCAAAAATACGGTGAAAAATCGAAACCAAATAGATTTTGACTTTTAAAACATGACTCCACTGCTTTGTGGGCACAACTGCCCAGGCACCCCTCAGTCAGAACTTCTTGTTTGCAACTACAACAGCCTTCTGAGGTAAAAAAAACAACTATGTATAACTATAACTATATAACTACATATATTTTATGTTTCTCTTTAATTTTTTCAGGGCATTTTCCTCCAAAGTACAGGTTTCTCTTCAGCCTGTCACTGTATTTGAGACCATTTTGTTGGTGTTGCTTCCACTCCCTGTGACATTCTTTGTCATGCCTGTTCTTCGAAGGGTGATCAGAAATGCCCACAGTGTCAAAAAATGGATATACTGGAAATATATGTCATATACTAATGGCATTTTCTGGCTTGTCCCTTACAAGTCCCATAAGGATTACAAATGTTTTGTTTGTTTGGTTGGGTGGTTGGTTGGGTTTTTTTTGCTCCTGTGGCCACATCCAGTTATTGGGTTGACATTTTCAGGGCTTCTTATCATGGAGGTGAACATATTTAAAATATATTTTTGTACTCAAATAATGTCCTCTTTCTCCATCTGTCCTACACACATGTCTTTTGTACTTAACATACTGAATGTTACGTGTCAGTTTATATTTCAGTATCATGAGATCACTCTGTAACTCTCCAGTGTAATATCAAAAGGTTGCATCCTTTAAAACATGATAATAGCAATTTGTTATAAGAACATCAGTGTGTACTTACCTCCCTTTACTGCAGAGTCAGGCCTTTCCCAGATTTTTCTGTCTTGAAGAAAAAAAAAATCAGTTGGCTACTCTATTGGCTATAAAACATGTGTTTTGTCCCTTATTCCTTCTGACCTGTAGAAATTTCTTGTAGAATTTATAGCATTTTATGTAGCTCCCAAACTTTTTAAGGAGGATTCTCATTCAAAGCAGTACCTGTTCCATAAATGTGCCCTAGCTGATCAGCCTAGTTTCAACCTGGATTGATCAACCCCCAATTTTATAAAATCCAAGGGACAAATAAAGTCAAGGAGCACCAAAATTTCTTTGAATGATTCAGTCAACTCCAAAGAGAACAATCCTTCATCTACTGTCAGAACAACCTTAATGTGACCCCACAGACAGACAGAAAGATCATATTTGGGCAGTAAGGACTAAGGAACTATTTCCAACCAATGTGAAGGTGTATATTGTGCTACTGGCAAATACTGCTGGAGTTTCTACAGGACTGTACCATCTCCTCAGCAGTGAGAAAGCAACAAAGATAACTGATAAGCCAGATGAGAGAACTGCAGCAAGTGAAAGGTACTTGTCAGATCATCCTTTTGCAACTGTGAGGCTGATTACACATCCCAGAAGAGGACAGGGGAAAAGTTAGCAGAAACAAGGAATGCCAGCTGGAAAAGAATCCACATCTGCACTAATGCATAGGCCACCAGGCCTCTCATGGATATCACAAAAATTTACAATGCTTTGAAATCCCAAATTCATCTTCAAGCGCTGAATTTCCACTTGGCCTCGTAAAATCTATAAGATCTTCCCACTTGACTCCCTCAGGCCAGTTTTTATCTAAGGAAGAGCTTCTAACCTTTGCTTTCCAGCACCCAGATCTGTGTCAGTGGGCTGAGAAAGCAGACACCTTTTGGATAGCCAAATCACCCACAGAAACAGAAAAGTCATATCAGCACATGGCACATATTCCATCAGCAGAGCTAGGCTGATGGTATCCATGTGCTACTGCATCCCACTTCTGTCATAAGGATGTGTTATCAGCTGTAGTTGAAAGCAAATGTCAAATTTGTAAGTAAGTGGAAGGAGTTCATTCTTATTTCATGTGGGTAGAATGAGTTTTGAAACAGCTTTGGTGGGCAAGTCTAAGAAAAATTTACAGTACCTAGAAATAAGAAAAGTACAGGTTATGATTAAGAACTGTATGAAAATCTTAAAGAGATAAAAATCATTCAGGTGGGAAAATGAGCCTCAAATGAACGTTTCTTTTATTTATGTTTCACTGCATTCCATAAACTGGGGGGGGAAAGCCAACAAAGCAAAACTCCAAACAACTCAAATCTCAAAATGTTAACTTTGCATTCCTGACTCATCAAACAAAAGGAGGAATGGTCACAAAGTATTTGTCTGTGGATGGTCTACGAATATTGTGCCAGGGAGTGGTTTACATTGGTTTTAATTAAATGAAGAGAAATAGGAGAACAGTTTTCCACCTTTCAGCCCCATGACCAGAAAAACATGATCACTTGAGAAGAATGAAAGGTGTAAAGGGAATATTATAGAACCACTGGGGTGAAACAAATACAGACACCCTTTAGAAAGGAGCTTGGGAGTGTTTAAAACTGCATCGTGGATCGCAGCTTACAGCTTGCTTGAAGTGGCCCCACTAAAACCAGTGACAAAATCTCCCTCTGATTTGAGTGCATACAAACCCTGACCTGCTCCAAACTTAATCCCTCCACAAGATACACAAGAACTTGCATTATTATACACAGGACTTAACCATGAAAGGCGTTTCTACTTCCCCACACTGCAAACGCTTGCATATTGAATAAACAATGGTCTGCATACCCCGGTAAAAGTGCACTGTCCACAGATACTGCTGCATTTATTTCTGACCTACTCACCAAGGCAGATTTTCTCATGACTCATGTAGAAAATCCACCGGTGCCAAATGATGGGATAAGCCTGTGCTTAAGCAGGAGGTGCTGTTGGCACAACACAGCAGGAAGCAGCAGGGCCGAGGTTGCTCCCCCAGGATTTTGCAAGGAATTCTGAGGATTATTCCAGGACACGGGAAGGTTTACTCATGTCTCCATGCTTTTTTTCTCCTAGGATGGAATAGATAGAAGATGAGTGTGGGGTTTTTGGTTGGTTTGGTTTTTTTTCTTTTGTTTTGGGTTTTGGGTTTTTTTTTCCTAAAAGTCACTCTAAATGGTCAGAGCAATTTTGAGAAAAGACCTGAAGGCTCAGAAATATGGAAATTATTTTCTGAGATGAAATATGTACACACTAGTAATTGTAAGTCTACAATGTACAACTTCTTTGAGTCTTAAATATTCTAGTTTTTTCTATGGCAACTCAAGAAATTGCTGCCTTAACAAATATCTTCTTTCATTTGAGTGTTAAATATTCTAGTTTTTCTATGGCAACTCAAGCAATTGCTGCCATATCAAATGTCCTTCTAAATTGATTTAGCTTTGGGTAATAAAACAGAATTGCTGATGCACCATAATTTCCAGAAAGACTGAGGACACAGATGGCAGAAGAAAATGGAGCTGTCAGAAACTATGAGCATCCCTACAGACTGTCATGTTATCTATTCTGATGCTTTTCCCCCAGTACTGTCTTTCTGCAAATGTGCAGGGCCTCACAACTATTGACATTCAAAACAGAACAGTCTGACGGGCCTGCTACATACACAAGTGGTTTGGAACCCACAGAAGAAACTGTAAAAATCTGTTTTTAAAGTATTATTCAAGATAAATGTGACTGGTTTATAAAAACTGTCTTCTGCAGTCAAGGACAGTAGTGATAAATACTGTCTACAATACCTCAAGAAGTCAAAAGTCCTCAAATTTCAGAGTATGGGTCTATAGCCAAGAAATATATTTGGCAATAGATTCATATAAGGTCCTTTATCCCCTTTTTACAAAGTGAGACATTTAACCCAGTTGTGATTTTCTTTGCTGAGATTACACCCCTAAGAAACAAAAAAAAAGTGGAAGTGGTCTTTCAACCATTTGCTCAAATTTGCACAGATTTGCAACAGCGCCGTTGTCAGAAACCAGGCTTCTGTCACAGCCTTGCTCTTTACTAAAAAACATCACCTAGCTTCAGATCAGATACTCCTAAAACATTTCAAGGTAACAAAGAAAAAGGCCAACCAAAAAGCAGTAACTTAGAGGAGGCTGTTTTCATACGATCTGAAGTCAACCAACCAAAGGATACAATCCAGATGATAAAACTCCACATCCTCCTCATAAACCCTCAGTTACTTTCTCTGGAATGTGAATGTGTGAGAATCTCTCTGTGTCTACCTTGTTCTTGCCACCACAGGAGTCAGCCCAACTCAGTGACTTCCAAGAGATTTAGAGGCATGTACAGACAGATGAGAACTTCCAGGTAGTGCAAGTGAGTGAAGTAGAGATTTCACACTGGAGACAGTGAAGGAAAAAAGCAACAAGAAAGAGAGAATGGTGCAAACACAAAGAGAACAAGAAGTAACTTGAACAAATGTTCTGGAATTAAACATATATATATGTGTGTATATATATATATATATATGTATATCCAACATATTTTTTGTTTTTTCAAAAGATGGAATTCTTCCTCTTGGTTAAAAAAATCAGTGAATATGGATGAGATTAAACACCACAGTTCCAGCAATGAGGCCAAAATAGAGTGAAAGGCAGTTGCTAAATCTGGAGTTACATCTGCAAGAACTTCGGTCACCGTATTTTGATTGGTCAAAATATGTTCTACCCTATTTCTAAACACAGGTAGTACTTTTATTTACATGCTAGACTACTTTATAGAATCCTTTTTTCCAACCAAGCAGATTATGAATTTATGGACACTATAATTTTATGGAAGCATCTGGTATACAAAAAAAATATGTGTATTTGAACTTAATAAAATATTATTTGAGGACAGAAGAAACATCTGTAATGTAATTTCATTTCCGAGCATCTCACTAACTGGATTCACCCTTCTCCACAGAAATATTAACTCCTTTGAGCAATAAAACCTCCTAGATACTGGGAATTATTTACTCCCACTATATTTCTTTCTATATGGCATCTATTTATTGAGGAAACAGGGTATGTAAACAAGGACATAGAAGCCTGACCAAGTTTTAAAAAGCTTTTCCAAAGTGTGGATACTTTTGGTCTTTCAGACTTGCTCACACCTGTTTTAAAACCAGGGCCATTTGTGATTTTTTATGTCAGGACCCAAGAGCAGTATGGCAGGAAGGAGATCAGAAGCAAAGCAGACCCCAGACACAGCATTTGCTCTCCATTCTTCATAGCACAGCTTTCCCACCCTGCACCTACTTCCCTTGAAAGCCACACAGGAAACTGGAACTCTACCAGAATTTAGCAAATGGTCGATAGACAACACTGTAACTCTCCAGAGCGGTAGAGAAGTGTTTCACAGACACATTCTGTCTGAATTTCCAGACAGAAAATGCAGTGTGTGTTTTGTCCTCCTGATTCACACACTTGGATGAGGCTGTGAGAATACCTCTAGAGGGCAAGGAATGAATCACTGCTCTGTTCCATCGTCCTTCCTCCCAGCCACCTGCAGGACATCAGGACATCACTGTCACAGGCTGGCCAGCACGTATGAGAGCACGTGTGTGGTGTTACCAGCTTGGTCTGCAGCTGATGCCTCTTCATCAGCAGCAGCGCTGGTCTGCAAGCTTAGGTCTCTCGTCTCTCTTTCTGGCTAAAAAAAAGTGTCACGAGGCATACACAGTATATATCCAACCCTCCTTTCCACCTCGTTCTCCTTTTATCCCTTCACTGCTCAAACAAAAAACGTCAAACAAGTTTCTTGTGCCCCTTCCCACTTTGTCACGTGCACTAAAAGTCAGCATTGGTTCTGATAATGAGACGCTAACACTGGGTCCAGGCAAGCCTTGCTCACCTGTGCTTGAAGCTGTTTCACGCATTTTATAAGCTTTTCACACATTTTAAGTTCTGTGAAAATAGGTTACTGTTGGCTCTGGTAATTCATCAGCATAAGTTTAGCAAGAGAGGGACTCTGTGTTTCTCCACCAGGTTAACTCCAGACCCAGTATACTGTCTTTGAAAGTAAATAAATGCTAGCTTTCTAGAATGTCTTTGCAAAACGATTGAGTAATATAAAGTGTGAGAGGAAGTTTCTCCAAAGGATGACCCTAATATATCCCTGCTCACTGACTGAAACATCACAAAGTTAATATGACACATAATCCCTCCCTTTGTACCCTTTGCATACTTAGTAGAAGTGTGGGGTGGGGGGGAAGGCAATTTTGCATGTCTGCATGTCTATAACTACAATGCTGGTGCTCTTTCCAATATTAAATGTGCAAAAATAAACCAACCCAGCACACACATTCTACAGGTGGAGTTCTTCCAAGTTGTACACCTTGCCTATGTTTCTTCAACTGGTTTATGATCAGAGGCTTTCCAGAAAACATGCCTCTGCCTTAGGACAGCCCGGGTGACAAACCACCTTCTTCAACACAATGATTTCCACACTGGGTGGGAAGGGAATCGCTGGAGTTTGCATACTCCAGCCTCAGCAGATATGGCAAGTTCAGAATCCGAGTTTTGAGGTAAAACATCTTCCAGAAGTCCCCCACATATGAGGTTTTTCAAATTCCATCAGGAAATCCATTTTGTGGACAGTGTAAGTCTAACACCAGGAGAATAATTCCTCCTCATGTCTGGTAGAGTAAGGACAGTGAGATTCTCTGTCTGACCTGCATCATTATCCACATTATGTCAGTGGCAAAACTAAAGAGCCTTGAAAATGGTGCAGCAAACCCATCAAAATTTTCATCTATGTGTTGACCCCTTGGCTGTGCTCCACTCTCTGGGATAATGTGTACATGTGTACCTGTACACACACACAAACACACAGACAGAGCACATAAACAAAGAAAGAAAAATGTGTGATAGCTACTTGGAGACACAAGGACCACTGGCCAGAGCAATCAAGGCATCCTAGCCAGTGACAGATGGAAACCCACTGAGTATTCTGTCCCTGCCAGAACTGTGGACAGTCAGACACGCCGAGGCTGGAAACCACCACTGCAGAGTCACAGGTAAAGATCCTGAGATGTTCCTGAGGGCACTTGCTGCCCTTGTGCATAGGTTGCAGGAAAAATGATGAGTGTGTCTTCGGGTCCTGGACCCATCTCACTTACATTCATCTGCAGATCCCAGGAGAGTGAGCAGGTTTCAGCTGTAGCAAGTGAAGGGAAAGCAGAAAGAAGTTGAAGAGAGAGGGGTGGAAAGAATCGGGAAGTTACACATTATAGGATTAGCTCAAATAAAGGAAGGCTTGGTTAGAGAAACACAGGAGATATCACCATCCCCCTCCTCTCAAAAGGCCCCCCTGACTCTTCTTCATTCCTCCTCTTCAGCAACAATCCCTTCGACTTCATTCCCTGTCTCAGCCCTCAGCCTGCTCCCTCAAAAGACCCCTGCCCAAGTCATTACCACCACAAAAGAGTTTTGCTTCTCCAAAGACAGGGACAGAATAAGGCATCTTGGCTCCACAGTTGGAAACTTACGGTATTCTGAGTCTAGTGAAAAGACTTGGACACTGAGTGGTCTCTGGCTGCGGCCATGAACAGCTGGGATAAATCCAAGAACTGCCTTGGCATTGATTTTATTTATTTCAAGGTCTTATCTGTCCATAGCCAGCAGCAACAGAGAGCAATTATGATTTATAACCACCTTTTCTATCATGGCCAAAGATAGTCACTCTGTCCCAAAATAATTTTCTTTTTCTCTTTTTCTCTTTTTCTCTTTTTCTCTTTTTCTCTTTTTCTCTTTTTCTCTTTTTCTCTTTTTCTCTTTTTCTCTTTTTCTCTTTTTCTTTTTCTTATTTTTATTTTTATTTTCCCTTTTCCTTCTTTTTTT
>VXBN01014313.1:93257-104286 GCA_013397395.1 Sinosuthora webbiana
CTTTTTCCTTTTTTCTTTTTTCTTTTTTTTTTTTTTTTTTTTTTTTTTTTTTTTTTTTTTTTTTTTTTTTTTTTTTTTTTTTTTTTTTTTTTTTTTTTTTTTTTTTTTTTTTTTTTTTTTTTTTTTTTTTTTTCTTTTTCTTTTTTCTTTTTCCTTACTGCAATACATTTTCTGCCTATGTCCTTTGATGTGGATACCAAATGTCCAATCATTTCCTCGAGGGTAGGATTTATCAGTGTGCAACGCAGTGAAAGCCAGCAGGCTCTCCATTTAACAGGGAAGACATTTCACTGTGGGACTAAACCTCTCTCCACCTACTCTAATTGAGCCGTGTGGTACAGTAGCCATAGTGCATGAAGCAGTTCTGCATGATATTGTATTTTAATGGACACTGTTGCACCGGGGTGGCAGCAAGAGAGGCACCAGACCCCCTTCAGTGAAGCTGTGGTGGGCTGGTTGTCACATCAGATCACTTACTGAGTGATCTGGGCAAGCAGGGTGTAACACATCAGATTTTTTGGTTGGTTTTGCCCTGTGTCACAAAATGCTGTGGTTTTCCTTCACATTTTTTCAAGCAGTTTCCTTTATGTCCTCTCTGGTAGCAGACACAGACATTCATTGAGAGTACAATGACTCCTAGGTGTTGGAACCCTGGGCACTGAGAATTTTAGGCTTTCTGTGCTGATAGGCACTGACCCCCAAGAAAACATTGGCCTGAGGGCGTGGAAGAGACCTCCAAAACTGAGTGATAACACTGGGATTATGGGTGTGTAGTTTGAATAGAAGTATGTGATATCACATGATGGAAAACTTAAGAGTTTAAGGCTTTAGAATGTAGTAATATATATAAAGCAAGATGTGGGATTTAGGGCAGAGGCTAAGTCCTTCCTTTTCACCTTCTTCTTCATGGGTCTGGGTGGTCTTTTGTAATTGGATAGAAAAATCCACATTGCTGGCCATGGGTGGTTGGTTATTGTGTTAAAAGTAAAAATAATTTGGGTGTCATCTCATAATTGGACTGTTTGTTCTTTAAAGACCTTGGAAAAAGTTAGGGACATTTTTCATTTTGTTAGCTAGAACTCCCAGCTTGTGAGACTGTGCTATAGATAAGAATTAATAAACATCTGGGCCCGAACACGAAAATCCATCTCTCGAGCATTTAATCCTGGCTCTAACACCTAGGTGGACAAGCAGCAGAAGTTTTTGGCAGCAGCCTGTGACTCCATGTGATGCTGAAATTCCCATGATGGGCTGAGCTCCCAGGACATCAACCTGGCAATGACAGCCCCACATATCCTGTGATGTAGGGTGCTGCTCTGTCAGGGTCTTACTGCCATAGCCCCAGAAAAAACACCAGACAAATTCAGATACCAGCTTTTGCCAAATCACCAACAGTATCTTTCCAAGAAGAGAAGAGGTAAGAAGCCATTCAATAATTTATCCAAGTGACTTCTGGCTTTTCAAATCAGATTGCTGCACAACATTTCCTGAGGGACCTTCAATGGTAAAAAAAGCCATGGGGTCCAGTTACTCAGACATGTTTTGCATGCTTTCACCAAAAAAATCTGCTCCAGTGTACTTCTCATAAGCAACATGTAGAATGCATTGAACATGCAAAGGAAAGTTGCATCATAATCCTTTCTCATGACTAATGGCATTCATTTTGTGTTACAAGAGGGACACTGTTATGACCCAGAACACTACACTTTATCAAATTTTCTATTTTCTAGTTCAAAAAACTGAAAACCAAGGTTATTAGTGAGTTTTGATTGGCTATAACTCTGGATTATTTTCCATTAAGTACATTTTTGAATGTGAAATTGTAAGTAGAGTTAATGGTGATACAATATTGTGTCAGACAACACAGAAGAGATGGCAGAAAGGATCCATCAGCAGACCAGATAATTTCTAAAACAAAATAAGATTCTGTTTAAAAATAAGCTTCTTTCCTACATTGCCTATTTGACGGCATGGCAATCTGCCTGTTGTTATTTCAGGTGTGTAGTCTCCACCAAAGTACCTAAAATTAGCTCCATAAACAGCCACTGCACCTGGTAGTGTGGTAAGAGAATGTATGAAGAGCAGCAAAACATGAGTGGCTCAGGGGTCATAACAACAGCATGTGGTGACAGGCGTGGAAAAATATAATCATCAGGAGAAACAAACTACGTTTACATCAACATTTCTGAAAAAAACACGAACTCTCATGAAACCAGAACACACTTACAAGGCAGAGGCACCAGATCTTGTGGCAGCTAATGCATCTCAGTGCTCATGACATTTCATTTCTAGAAGCTGGGTTGCATGGTAACTTGCAGGACAAAGGGAAGCTGGGAGACATCAAGTATGCCCCTACAGCACAGAAAAAAAAAAAAAAAAAAAAAAAAAAAAAAAGTTGAAAAGAGACAGTCACTGATGAGAAGCTGCATTTCCAACAAACAGCAACTTGGTGTGATATCTGGTTTCCACAGTTTCTTCCTTGACATGCCTGTGTTCTAGTGTAGCCCAAGCACGTACCTCAATTTTCCCATACAGTGGATTAGATTCCAGCTTTAAAGATATGGCATGTCTGGTTAAGACAAAAGTGAATCTGAGGCAGGAACAGTACTGTTGGGACCTCAGTATAGTGGCTGCAGTGTAAAACCTTTCAGATATCTGGTTTAAATCTGTAGTATCCCTTTCAGAGGGTAACACTGAAGTCCATGGTGGTCAGGGCACCACTGGGTGCTGTGGCAGGGCTCTCATCTTCTTCAGAGTTTAGAAAGGAAACATTCTCTCCATGCAAGCAGGGGCTAGATTTCTATCAGGGACAGAAATGGGATTTCCAGACCACTGCCTTAATTTGGCTGGTTTTGAAATCAGTAAGCATAATTCCCAGTGGCAGCAGAGTTAGGTCAGTGAGATTCAGTGTAAATGAAAATTACCAATGCCTGTAAGTGCATGACAGTGCTCTGGATACAGAACAGTGCCTGCTTTGCTTTTGTCACTGTTTTGCATTGACAGGTTTGTGTATTTTCTTTGAGAAAAAGTCAGATCCTCGATATTATTGCAAAATACCAGAGGCCTATTACTTCTTATTATTTATAGTTTGCTGGATTTTTATAGGTTTATTGAAAAGGTGATCCTGCAAAAAGACCTGTGAAATATAAATTAATATAAATGAAATTTAAAGCCATTTTTGTTTACTCTTCACATCTTGCCTGGAAACTTCTTCTGTGTGGAAGTTTTGATAGAGAAAGGCTTAACTGCTGGAACATGATGCCTGCCAGAAGAACTGACACACACCACAAGAAGGAGAGGTGTGAATTGTTCCCTATTTTTCCCTCTTCTTTATCCCATATTTTCTTTCATTTTCTTTTTCATTTATGCTAATGTTTGAGTATTTTTCTGATCACTGAGAATTTCTCTTAATGTATGAATCTACTCTGCAAAAATCGTTCATATGTTCTTTTTTGATAAGCTTCAGTGGTTCCAGATTAAATATAATCCCTCCTAACTGGGAGTCAAACACACTTTTAGATTCAGAGTTAATGTATTTTGATAGGGAAGAAGGGACTTTCCCTTTATTGGATCAGCTGCAAAAACACTCCCAAACTCTAGAACATAACTGTGCCCTAGCCATGTCTACATTAAATCAGTAGAGAAGTATATAGTATCTTCTTGTATAGAAACATGCATCTCAAGAAGAGAACCTACTGCAAATTACCATTTACAGAAGTAATCTTCTCCATCATCTGAAGCAGTTCTGCATGACATCAGGGCAGTTCCAGGCCTCAGGTCACTTTGCAATAGACCTCAGGCAGCAAACTGAGAGTGTACCTGCAGAGAGCCTGCAAAGAGATGTGCAATTCAGCTCGTTTTCATGTGTCATGCCTCATACGAAAGCAGGAAATATTTTGTGCAGAAATTCCTGGCTATGATTCTGAGCAGACAGAGGCAGGTCAATGGAATAAAAATACACTTTTTTAGAACTCTAACTTTGCAGATTCTGCCACATTCCAAATATTTTTCTGACTTTGGATGCTTGTCCATATTTTCTGTAACGCTAATTTGCAGAACTCTGATAATTTCATTGGTTGGTTTTGGATTTTTTTTATAACAATGAAAATATAAGTATCAAACTACCCACTTTGCTGTGATCAAAGAAAAATGTCATATGTATCAGCAGATGTAAAATAGCTCTAGCAGAGACTGTGTCTGGAGGATATAGCCCCCATTATTCATACAACACACAGTGCTGCCAGTGATCATTACTCCTAATAGCAGTAATCCTCCCTGAATGGGTTCATTAAAGTGTCCTCAGCATCACTTTGGGCTGTTAATAATCTAGTGGTAGCAGCCTGCTTTGCTGTATCTACTGCTTAACCTGCACCCATTTCTGCCTTTGCCTTTTTTCCCCCCTCCACATTAATCACCCTCTGAAAACATTTTCAATATTCTCTCTTGCAGCGCAGCAGGAGGATGCCTTCCAATTGTCATTCTGAGCCTGCTCCTTCTGGTTCTCCTGCACAAACACAATTGCAAAACCGGCAGCCTCCTGCCCTCCCCGTCCTGCTCCACCAGCAATTGCACTGGAGGTCCCTCCCAGTCCTGTCAAGAGGGAAGCACATTCTGCCTTCCAATCCTAGAGGCTCAGCCTGTACCAATCCTCTCTGAAACACTGCCACAGCACATTGTGGCACACACTGTGGCACCCTGCTTCCTTGGCTGCCCGGACAGGGAAACCTTTTGGAGCGTATCAGACTCCAGCCTGAAGCACTCCAGGTGCTCCTGTGGCAACCACATTGCAGGAGGAGTGGGGTGAGGCTGCACGCTGATGTGTGCTGTGTCTGATGCACGCTGATGTATCCTGATAATGCTGGATTTCACTCAGATACAGTGTTGGGGAAAAAAAACCCAAACAACTCTTAGCATAAAAATGCGACCAGTAACCAGGAAATAATCTCATCCTCTCCAGTCAACATGGAAGCCCAGAATACCACCCATATTGTATAACATGGCAGAAGTTCACTGTATATTTTTTTTTCCATTTCAATTTTATCTGAATTTTCTGTTTTGCAGAAAGCATCAATTACCCCAGCCAGTCGACTTGCAAAAGGCATGCACCTCTTTTGATGGAAAAAGGTTTAAAAGTCCTCAGCTTTGCAAGTCGCAGTTTTCAGTTTACTTCCCTTTCACAGTGAAGGTCTTTTCCACAACAAAAATAAGTTTATTAAAAAGTCCAAATGTGAAAATTTCTGTTAGTGATGCAATTAATCCTGCTGTTGAATTCCTGCTGTCTTAGATTAGGTGATCAGTTGATGCTTTGCAGAAATGCAGCAGGAAAAATCCTAGCACTGATTTTCTTAATAGCATTGCTGCTGTTTGGCACTGAATACTGTTAATATCTGGGCACAAAAATATGACTCAATTATGCAAAGAAAATGCATACAATATTCCCCATAATTGTTCTGCTTAGATAGCTTTTCTATTTTTATAGATGAAACAAACTGACAAAACCAATCTTTGAAGTACTATTCTCATAGGCAGTAGGATTAAGGATATTATTCTTAAGGAGTCATGTTATTTGACACCTCATAGGAAGACTGGAATCTTTATTAAAAAAAAACCCTCTTGAATTACCCCTTAGACAACATTAGAACTCTTTGCCTTGCTTCTTTATTATGAACAGTACTAGAATTGTATAGGGTTTCTCTCATTATTTTTAAACTTTCTGATGCCTTTTCAATTTGCCTCTTCACCTCCTCAAGGCCACAGGAAAGTAAATGGATCCTTCTCAGTCACCTACATCCACCATACAATATTTTAAAAAAGCCAATATTTTATAAGCCAAGACTTGTTAGCTATATCATCTGCATTAATCACTAAAGAGAAAATGTCACCTAAATCCAACATGGAATAGACACTCTCTTCAGCATTCTGGCAGAGATAACCTTTAAATGGATACTACACACTTAGACAATTGGCAGTGAAAGGAGGCATCAGTTAATCTAGCCTAGGTGTCAATTAGACAGCTTCAATTTACTACTCTGCCACTGTCCACTGTATATCTCACTTCTGTCTTAAAATACAATTCTTATTCAGAAGTTTGGAAAACAGATCGGTGCCTGAGGAGGTCCTGAGTAAAAAATTGGCTATGAACATGAAAGATGCATGATTTGCTTTTCTCCTGTCCAGCTGTCTCTGGTGTTCTTAGGCTCCTTTGGTTATAAACATGTGCTAGTGTCTTGGAAGATCTTTAAGGTCGAGAGTAATGGAAAGAACAGAGATTTTTAGTGTGCTTGGAAGACATCCAATCAAATTACAGTTAGACAGATCAACTTTCCACTTAACTGGCTGTCCAAGAATCTATTTTTTTCTTCCAGTGGCAAAAAAAAAATTAAAAAAAAAAAAAAAATTGAGGGTGGTAAATTACTAAGTGAGGTTGGTGAAACACTGGGACAGAAAGGTGGTGGGTGCCCCATCCCTGGAAACATCTGATGGCAAGTGGGACAGGACTTCAAGCAGCCTGACCAAGTTGAAGATGCTCGTTGTAGAGGAATTGGACTGGACTGTGTTTGAAGATCCCCTCCCACACAAACTATTCTATCATTACATGGCACAACAAAAAACGTATTGTAAAGCAAAAAACCCCGTAGCAATTTCTAAAGGAATAAAAGGCTTGTATTTCTATTTTAGGCATACAAAAGACAAGCCCATAGCCAAGACCTGAGTCTCTGAACATACCCTAACAATCAAGAGTTGAATCTGAATCCAAGTATCTCAGCATTCATGCTCTACCACTAAACTCTGACTGACACTATATTCCAAAACATTTCAGATTTGGGGGGTAATTTTGTTATTCTTAAACTGACGTCACAAGAATATGCTGAAACTTAAGTTTCTTCTCTTCCCTACTGTTTTCATATGAGCTGAAAATGGTCAGTTAAAAGCAAAATTTTTATTTAAAATTTTTTAAAATATATCATTTTTTTATAAACTCAAAGTACAGAGACAGTATAAAAAAAAAAAAAAAAAAAAAAGAAAAATCCAGCAGCACCCACCAAACACCAACACCCACCACTCACAGTATCTTTGACCCTTTAGAGAAAGCTTTGTACAAGCTCCAAGGATTGGTTTTCACCTTTCATAAATGTGATTATTTTTGCCCTGAGTAGCATTAGATACCTTGAGTATACTTATGTTAAGCAAAGCAGTAATTTGAAGCAAGGATAAGAAGCATCAAGCCTGCATTAGGAACCTATGTTCCAGTAAACAGGGATATTCAGACTTTCATGTGAAGCTATCATAAGAAGTAACAAATTATGCTTTATACTGTCAGGCACACACCTTCACAGTCACTGCAGAGAAAGAGCAGTGAAAAGCTATAAAAGAAAGCAATGGTTTCATTTATAGGTTCTCATCCAATGCTCTCAACTCACTAAACTGGGACCTCATCTTGAGGCCACAGTAAAACCACTTACCCAACAAAGTCAGAGACAGCATTCAGAATAGTGAATAAACACTTCTGACTAATTGTGGTAAATCCCCAAATTGCATGGAGTTTTGGCAGGCATTTTATCAAAAGGTGTTAATGCTGTGGCATTAGGTGTGCCAGCTTGTTTTCTTTTTTTCCCTGAAGGGACTAAAGTGTGCTAGAGGCGAGGATTTCCCAGGTTTCTGGGGAGGAACCACCTGTGACGCTTGAGAAAGACTCATCTGTGATTTCACATGGTGTTGTGAAAGGCTCCATTGACGTTCACTTTCACAGTGTTTTCTGACGTTCACAGAGAACAGTGACGTTAGTGTAGTTTTTTGTCCTTTTTATTGGTCTTTCCGTAAGCGGTTTTGCATTTTTACCTTCCAGTATGAACCAAAGCCTGTCTTTAACTAGAAACTCGCAGTTAATGCTGGCAATAAGTCACTGTGACACACAAGGAAAGCTAGGCATTGGTGAGAGCCTCTTCAGACCTCCCTCAGTATTTCAAAGACATGCTGTGCTGCACACACAAAATTTCTAGCACTATTTTTTATAACCATGCAGCTGCCTGTTCTTTTTTAAGACCAAAAGTCTGTGGACTTCTCTTTAATGCTCTGCTCTTCTTATAGGATCTTCAGCAAGTCAAAAGCTTATATCCAAGAAAAATCTTTTCCCTCGTGGTAACTTTTGAGATGCAAGGATGCTGTTTCGAATTAATAGCTATGTGTGCAATAGGAAGTGATTTCACATGCTGAGAGATACATGGGAAGCAACAGACAAACCTCTGCATATTGGACAGTGTCATTTAGCTCATTGTACAGGTTTATTCCCAGTCTGAATGGCACTTACATAGGCCACTAACAGCCTAACAATGATTAAGCCAGACAATGATTAAGGTGTGTACGTGAAACAGTTAAAATATTTGGACAGCGTTTCTCGGAGGAAATATAGAATTGAAAATCTGTTTTCCAAATTTTAGGTTTATAGTGAAACCAGTACCAAAGCTAGACCAAAATTATATCTTATAGAAATTTCTTCCAGGTACACCTAAAAGAAGATGAAATACCAGGGTCATATAGCTGTTTACATGACATTGTTTTATAGCAGGGGATTGCTCAAAGAAAGCCAATGCAAGGGGACAAATCTTCACAAATTGAACTAATACAGAATCATACAAGACACTCGGTCACTGGTTGCCCTTTGCTAGTGTCCAGCTGCTCTGCCATTTGGGAGCTGCCAGACTACCTTGCCTGTGTGAAAAAGAAAGAAGAAATTGACTGTGAGACACCTGGGTGTTTTGAAAACAGATAGAAAGAACCAGATTAGGTGTGCCACTGCAACATAATCTGGGAACTCACTGCCCTTGAGCAGATGCATTGTGCTTAAGTGTCCTGTTTAAGGCTGTGTAGAGGACATGTGAAGTATATCCACTGGTACATGAAGTATATCCACAGCCTAGGGCTCACAACACTGGCAAAGGGGAAGCTGCACAGTTTTTTTCAGTCCCTTGTAGTCTTATCAGTCTGTGTCAAGGAGTTCAGCTAAAGGTTTTAAAGTAGAAATAGTAAGTGACTAAAATTGCTTTAGACAGCTGCTATATGAGGTAGCAGATGGTGAACCTACCCAGAGGTCCCTAGAAATATTAGTATTTAAAAGGTCTTACATGTCACCAGCTTCAGAGAAGTGTGTGACACTGTCTGTTGCCTTACGGGAATGGGAGCCACGGAAATGGGAATGAGGGAACATATTAGCAGAGGGCTTTCAGCTTCTCTGAAGTTCTTCTCTCACAGCATTTCCCCAGTCCTGTTCTCCATCCTCTGCAGCTCATCAGCATACCAGGCTGACACCTTGCTGGGCTCCTGGTAGCCTCCCCCACCAACAATGTTTGCCCAGGTCACACAGATCTAGCCAAGCCCTGCTCCTTCCACCCCTGCCTCTGTGAATCACACGCTTAAAATCATCATTAAAATCCACGTTCATCACACAATCTTCACTCATGTCAACAGCATACATAAAAAAAAAACCCCACCCCACAAACAAACAAACAAACAAACCAAACAGACAAAAACTTTATCACAACACTGAATGAAAGTGGACAATTTACACACAATTCACCTCCTGTTCCTTCATCACAATTATAACCACAGACATTTTTCACAATCATTTCACTCCCTCCCATTGTTTATTTCATGTTTTGCCCATTACTACCACCGTTATCTCAAATTCTTCACGCTTCATGCTAGGCATCAAAAAATATTTTGGTGGTCTGACCTCTGAACGACAGATGCCCCACCAAAGCTGCTCTGTCCCTCCTCTCCTCAGCTGAACAGGGGAGAGAAAACATGACAAAAAGCTGATTGGTCGAGATAAGATGGGGAGATACACTCTGCAATTAACCATCATGGACAAAAAAAGGACTCAAGCTTGGAGAAATTTATTTTCTTGCTAGTTCAATCAGAATAGGATATTGAGAAGTAAAACCAAGTCTCAAAAAACACCTTCTGCCACCACTCCCTCCTTCATGGGTTTAACTTTATTCCATTTTTGCTGCTTCCTCCCCCACAACAGCACAGGGGGATGAGAAATGGGAATTGTTCATCACACATTTCTGCTGCTCCTTCCTCCTCAGGAGGAGAAGGAGGAAGAGTCCTTTCCCTGCTTCAGTGTAGGATTCCTCAGCTTGATCCCACAGCAGACAGTCCTCCATGAACTTCCCCAGTGTCAGTCCTTCCCAGAGGCTGCAGTTCACAAAACGTTCCAGCACTGGCTCCTTCCATGGGGTGCAGTCCTTCAGGAATGCATTTCTCCAGCATGAGTCCCAAAGGGTCACAAATCAGGCTAGCAAACTTTCTCCAGTGTGAGCTCCTCTCTCCACGGGACCACAGGTTCTTCCAGGACCATGCTCCAGTGTGAGCTTTCCACGGGGTCACAGCCTCATTTTGACACATCCATATGCTCTGGTGTGGGGTTCTCCATGACCTGTAGGTGGATATTGGCTCCATCATTATTCCTCCATGGGCTGTAGGGGCACAGAAGTCTATCATGGCCCTCTCCAGAGCTGCAGAGGAATCTCTGCTCTGGCACCAGCAGCACCTCCTCCACTTCCTTCTGCCCTGACCTTGGGGTGTGCAGAGCTGTTCCACATATTCTCACCTCTCTCTTCTCTGGCTGTAATTTGCTTCTAGCCAGTAACTTTCCCCCACTCCTTAAATACTTTACCCCACAGGTGTTGCCATAGTCCCTGAGGCTTGGCCTTGGGCAGGCAGTGGGTCGTTCCTGGATCCAGCTGGCACTGGCTCTGTTGGACATGGGGAGAGCTCCTGGAAGATTTTCAGAGAAGCCACCCCTGTAACAAAAACTTTGCCATGCAAACCCACTACAGCTACACTTTGTAAAGAGTAGTGGTCTAAAGCTTAGCTCTGTCATGGCTGGTGCTGGTACACAAGGGTAGCACGGCCTTTTTCAGAGCTGACTCTCAAGTGTCACATCAGTTTTGCCTGTATCAGCCTGAAGTTCTCTTCTGTATCTCCCTCTCTAGATGTAGATGCCACCATTACTCTTTTTTTTTTT
>VXBN01014313.1:107302-124573 GCA_013397395.1 Sinosuthora webbiana
AAAAAAAAAAAAAAAAAAAAAGATAATATTAAATAAAATCTCTTGCTGTTCTGAAGTGAGGTGGCAAACACAGAAAGTCCTTGCTGTGGGTTGTAGCTCAGCTCTCCCAGTCTCTTATCAGTCCCCCCAGTGCTGGAAAATGCCCAGGCTGCCCAGACCCAGGGGGCTGCAGGCCTGAGCTCTGGGTGTTTTCTGCGTTTTTCAGTCCAGAACAGATTTAAACAGTTCCAAGAAAAAGAAAGAAAAAGAAAGAAAACAAACAAACAAACAAACAAAAAAACCCCACCAGTCCAGGGAACTTCTCTGCCTCAGCTAGCTAAAAAAGCAAAGGACAGCTCTGTCCTGCTGTCTGTCCATGCTAAAGAGGACACAACCCAGGAGCAGAATGCAGAGGAGTGAGAGCAGCTTTTGAAAACAAACTCAGTGCTTCTCTTTCTCCCCTTCACCCTTAGAACCACTCTCAAATGTACAGAACATAACTGTAGCAATGCACCCCACACACCCAGAAAATGTTTTCCATACAGGGAAAGTTTGACTCACCCCTTAAGGTAAAGAACCTAGATCCTTCCACACCCTCCTGAGAAGGATTGGCTCAGTGCCAGGAAAGAAGCATCTATTGGATCCTGTCACTGTTCTTCAAACCTTGTATCCCTCTCTATTCGTTGTCAGCCAAGTTATCTCTCCTAAAACATTAAATATTTAAGAAAGAGCACAGAAAGTAAAGGCTTAGCAAGGTGTCTGAGGTTTTCTCAGGTGTCTGTGCGCGCCTTATTATTTGTTTCCTGCAACGTTTTGTTACTTTGTTATTTTTTCATTATCAAACCTTTTTGATTTACAAAACATCCTGGAGGAGCAGTCTCGCTAATTATTATAGCCACTTTTCTGCAAGGCTGGACCCTCAGAGCATGGAGTTAAACCCACACATAATATCCAACATAAACAGAACAGATCACAAAGCATCACAAAGTCACCCTCAGACACCAGAGAAGATTCACACTGAATGTGAAGTGTGCAGCACCAGTGACCTCGATCAGAGTACATGCTACTGCTAATTTTTTCATCAGAATTTGCTCATACAAAAGCCAACTATTAGAGCAGCCAAGTACTACGTGCCATCAGTAGCCCACTATTAATGCCCTATAGACTGCTGAGAAATGGGGGATCTTCTCCAGGAATACAGGGCATGGTACCATGTCAGTATCTGAAAGAATTTTATGACTGGTTTGAATGTAGATAAAAGTCCATCACTCCAGCAACCTGGAGTTCAAGACAGCTTTCAAGACAGCTTTATGAAGGAGAGCCTTCGTGTATATAAAAGAGTTCGAAGTTCTGTATCACATTCACACCACCAAATTTTCAGATATTCCCTAATCTTTAAAATAACACTTTCCTCCACTTTAACTACCCTGTCCAAGAGACTTTCCTGCTTTTCTCTTTCAATATATTTAGTTGGGTAAACATGTAACCTCTGTCAAAAAATGTCAGGAAAAATACGGAAAATAACCATTTTATGGAATGCCACATATTAGCATAGATCTATTAAAACTAATTTCTGTGAAGCTTGCTGCTTCTACTTTGCACAACTGCCATAATTCAAAATACTATTGTCTTCTGTCATCTGGACAAAGGCCTATCAGTATCATTTCTGCATTTTCTGCAGTAAGAAAACAGCTGGCAGCCTTGGAAAAGCTCTCCCTACATCCAAACTTTTCAGTTTCAATTTTCAGAGTAAAGTCATCATCCTGACCAGATTTTTCTAAATATGACATAACCTGGTAGTTCAATGTTTTTTTAAAAAAGGAGCTGTATTTGTTTGCAGTTAGAGAATATACATGCCTGCCAGCATTTTAATTGAAGTCTAATTACATTCAGCAGTACTGTGGAACTGTATTCCAACATTTTGGAAACATATTGCTGAAAATCCAAATGGTCTCATTAAAAAGGTCCTCTTTACACTTCTGCATTCTGAGCTACTTCTTCATTTGCTGTTGCAGGCAAGGACTTTCTGGGATGTTTGTGACTCAGGTTATGAGATGTTTGAAAAGACCAAGAAATATCCTGCTTACTCACTGTAAAATACAGCCTGTAATACCATTGTGGTTTAATTTTGCAGGCAGCCAAACACCATGCAGTCTTTCTCTCATTTACTCACAGTGGGACAGGGGAGAGAATTGGGAAAAAGGTACAGCTCATGGGTTGAGATAAAGACAGTTTAACAGGACAGATAAGGAAGGAAAAATAATAATTAGAAAAAGAATATGCAGAACAAGTGATGCACAGTGCAACTGCTCACCACCTGCTAATAAGTGCCCAACCCATCCCTGAGCAGCAGGTTCCCACTCCTACCCTACTCCCCCAGTTTTATTGTTCAGCATGATGATACATGGAGTGAAACATCCCTCTGGCTAATTTGGGTTAGCTCTCCTGGCTGCCTCCCCTCCAACTTCTTGTGCACCTCCAGCTTCCTCTCTGGCAGGACATGAGAAGATGGGAAGTCCTTGACTTAGTGCAAGCCCTGCTCAGCAACAACTAAAATGTCAGTGTGTTATCAACATTATTCTCATACTAAATCTAAACCTAGAACTGTACTAGCTAATGGGAAGGAAGTTAACCCTATCTCAGCCAAAACCAAGACAAATAAATAATAGAATGAAGTCATAATCAACTTAAGAGTATTCTATAAAATCAAAATTTAACCTAATACACACAGGCAGGACAAATGACAGCACTTAGTATCTGGCTTCTACCCTGAGAATGTAAATACAAGCATCATGGCAGGGGATAAGAAGGGAAGCATCTTAATCCAGGATTCATAGTGGCCATTTTCAATTTCAATGTTGTACAAAAGGCCCTCCATATTCCCACAGGCATATTTCTGACTCCCAGAGCTGTTCCTAGCCCCTTGTGCATTAAGCCTAGTTTGAATAGGTTTAAAGGATTAAGGAGACTGGTTCAGAGAATTAGAAGGAGTGGTTACTCTCTTGATCATGTCACAAGCCAAATAGGGCCAATTCTAGCAGAGCTGTTACTGTTAATGGTAAAAAGCAGCAGTAAAGGCAATAGCTTTGGAAGGTGCAGATTCACCACCTCAAACCATAATGGGTGACCTTGGACAAGTCTCTTACTCCTTGCCCCTTGGCTACACGTGGAACATAAACACCTTGCTACCCTACAGAAATATAAAGATAAAATGAGAAAGGCAATGGAAGTTGTGCGCACAGTTTTGACATTTTCTTTGATTAAATTTTTGTTAGATAAGGACCAACAGACTATTGATATCTTCTCTCTGGTGATGAGTGATAGCACCTGAGGGAATGGCCTGAAGTTTTTTCAGGGGAGGTTTAGCTTGGACATTAGAGAAATGTTCTTCACCCAGAGGGTGGCTGAGCACTGGAATGAGCCCCCCAAGGAAGTGATCAGAACACCAACCTGACAGAGTTCAAGAACCATTTGGACATTGATCTCAGGCACATGGTGTGACTCCTGGGGACATCCTGATCAGGGTCAGGAGTTGGACTCAGTGTTCTCTGTGAGTATCTTCCAGTTCAAGATATTCTGTGATTCAAAAAGGCAAGACAAAATCCAGCCCTTTATAGTACACAAATATATGCTAAAACTACAAGTTATGCCAGACAGAAGCTCATTAAAAGCAAGATGATCTGACCATGTGCAAAGGCTATTCAGGCTCCAAGAAGTTGTTCTGGTCCCTTACAAAGAGGCTTGCAAACATCACTGCTAACTGAAAGCCTTAATACTGTGGGGCTGCAAGATCAGGTAACAACATAATTTAGAAATTACTGTTATCTTCCACTTTTGTAAAGCCACAGCTGAAGTGAAATTCTGCCCAAGATGGATAATTCCAGGAGGTGTCAGTAAAACTGGCTTCAGCTAGAACCAAGGAGAGTTGGACTTTAGAAAAAGTACATAAACAGGTCAAGGAAATCAAACTACCTTGTAATTTACAAGTGTGCTGTTCCATGAACATGCTCACAGTAAACTCATTCCTCCCATCATTCTTTAAAATATTGCTTTTCTTTCTGCTGACCAGTGATTTCAAGCACATCATATTTTTATTATCTTCCTTCCTGAGACAAAATGAGCTTCTGCTGCCTGTGCCTCATCTGTGCATTGCAAGGTAACATGACAGCCACCAGCTTCAAACAGTCCCAGGCTGTGTGAGACAAATAACTTCTTCCTAAACTAAAAAGTGGTTTGCTCAAAGCTAAATAGCTGCATTGATAAATTTTAGATATTAAACTTGGAGGAACCAAGAACATTCAGAACTTATTCGTGGTTTCATCGACTTTCAAGCAGAGAAGGTTTCTAAAGGTTCAAAATATATGCAAATACATCCAGACTTCACTACAGCTAAGGCCCTGAATTAAGAAGTAGTCCAACCCATCAGTTCATGCCTTTCATACACACTGAAAACACCAAAGCATACCACAGCAATTCTGAGAAAAGCACCTTTCCTCAGGGCAATTAAGCAGCTTTAATGTTGCAAGTTTGGGGATGGTGCTTTTTCCACTGAAAACTAACAGCTTCTTTGGTACACAAGATTTGCTTTATAGCAAATCCATTTTCTCTAGTTCAAATCAAATAATAAGAACATTAAACCTAAGCATATTATTCCCAAACAATACTTCAAAAATATTTTTAATTCTATTTTGTAATAATCTTATATTCCTAAATCAAATAATTTAAAAATAAAGTCCAGGAAGATTTATAAGAAGCAGCAATTATGTACCAGCCTAACTGCTGCTGTTATAGGAGGAAAATAGACAAACATTAAACAAAAATAGTCTTCCAGGTCTGAAAGTGAAGCAGTAAAATGTCGAGATAAACACAGGTAAAGAATAATTGCTCAGTATCAGCTTAATGATAAACAAATAAAGACTGGTCAGGTTGTATTAATTCAAAAGAAGAGCATTTGCCTTAGAGCAAGTCTGGCTTTTAAATGGTAGCACTAAATAACTGCAAAGGAAGTAGGCTTGCAGAAGACTGATGGATTGTTTTCACTAGTGGAACTTGTATTTTTATTCCCATAAAGAAATCAGTAAAAAGCACTGGCACTTGCTTCACATTCCATATTCTTTAGCTTTTTGGCTGTTTGTCCTCAGTAAGTAACTTCCTAAACTATGACTTACCTGACTTTAGACTAAAAGAAGACTACAGCCTTCTTCACTCAGGAGCTTTTCCCAGACTGTTGAGTGTTCTCTTTGACATTCCTTTTTAAAAAGAAGTTTCAATAAGATTGAGCTCGCAGAAAGTCTACATCTTATTAACACATTTGAGACTCCTACATTAATTTTTTTTAGACCTGGCTTTTCTCCATTAAAACTCAATGAAACACTGTCAGCCAGTTGCCTGCTTTGCAAGATCATGAACCAATTGCTCAGATTTCTTTACAAAGTGAAGAAAGCTTTTCTTAAGACGCTGCAACACACAGCTCTTTCAGCATCAGTGGGCAAATAATCCCTCAGCTGGCTCAGCTGAGAGAAAGATTTGTAAGCTCTGTGCCCAGTGGTGTTGTTTGTTTGTAATACAGTGACACTTAAAGGTCCTATTCCCATCTAGGGAACAGGACCTGCTTGTCTAAATGCTGCATTTTCTCATGCATGGGAAAGAAAGGTCATTTATGAATAACCTGGAATCTACACTAGACGCACAATTTACTGTGTGAGGAATTAGAAGCAGAGATCGATAAATGTTAAGACTCTCACACTTCTTCTGTGTTATCTATGTAGTTCCCAAATGTCAATGGAAATTGCAGAACTAAAATTGAATGGGAATGACAATATTGCTCATTACAAAAGTTCTTTTCCCAAGTCAGGCATTTTGCTTGGAAAATCCGAACAAACTCTTTCAGTTCCCTCATGCCTAGCCTAACTACCATCACTACACCCTTCACAGGTTCTGCAGTTTTTGGTGTCATCATTTGGTATCATTTTGGTACACCAGAGGACTAAACTGTAGCTTTCAACTGTCAGCTGCAACCAGCACTAAGCCTACAGCAGAAAGACTAAGGAAGAATGTTATGGTCAGGTTTAGGATGCTGTTTGGTTTATGGTCCTCTTGATTTACAATTCATGCATTAGTTACAGTCAAAACAGGAAGTGATACTGATTGAACAACAACCAGTATGTTACCATAACACAAATCAGGACGTGTGTACAAGAAAACAAGTTAAATCTGTTTGCGTGGTACAAGAGTTGTTAAACACCCCAAAGACACTCCCTAGCACACTGTGATTTACACTTGCCTTAATGACATGTCCTGGTTACCTAAATGCCTTTTGATAGAAATTTCCAGTAATAAAATCCAGAATGTATTTGCAGAGTAACTTCTGTTAATGACGTACAAAATCCACAAAATTAATCCCTTCCACAGTCCTCAAGTTGAGTCTTCATTTTCAAAGTACACCATACAGTTCTCATTTTGTGCCTTTTATTTGGTTTTCCATTATTTCCACCTCTAATCCTGCCAATTCCACACTTAATATGTTTCCTGATATTCCCACTGATACACAAATACGGTATTTCAGGCTCCAGGTAGAAGTATGAACAAGCCAGCTCATTTATTGATAAACTATGGCACTAAAGGACCTGAACAGTCAGTGCTGTGTCAATATTTCTCAGATGTGAGTTGCAATGCAACCCAGAAAAGGGTTCACAAATACCCTATTATATTCCCCACTGATGCATTTCCCATAACCCATTTTGTTTTTCCTCACATTCTGCAAGTTTTACAAGTTAGACCCATGCAATTAATCCCATTTAAAGAGCAGCCTGGTTAATTAATGAAACTATGCTTCATGGGAACACCTCTGACTAAGGCAGGATTACAGCCCTGAGCTCCCCACGCCTTGTAGGTTGGGTCACACAACATCCCTTCCACTCATACCCAGTGTAGGTTCTGTTGGTCAAGTACAGGGCTCCAGAAATTAGTCAGATATCAGCCAAGTATGCTTAATGTAAAAGTGAAGCAAAATCCAGACAAAAGAAAACAGGGGATGTCTTTAAATTAAAAGAACCAAAGCTTCACATACTTGTTTTGGAATTCCTCAAAAAAAGTAGCCACTACCTCAAAGTCTGAGCCTTTTAGACAGCTTCAAGCTTTGGAAACACAGCTCATTAAAATTTATAGATTTTCATATGTGTGTTTGGCAAAATATACTTCACCTTTTAATCCTTTTGTAATCTGTTTTCTGTTTTCTTTTTCCTTGGGCCTTTTTAGTTTTATCTGAGCTGAAACCATGCTAGAATTCAAGTCATGCTGGTTTTTTGGTTGTTTTTTTAATAACCAAACTTTATCCCTGCTTTGATATCACAACTAACAACTGAGTTCCATTCTAGCATTGTGCTGGTACATAGAACTTCAAACTAAAGAAGTGACATATTATTGTGTTGTTTGGATAATTTGATGTACAAACTGTATGATGTGAGCCAGACATGATAACCTAATTATATAGAATTTCCTTTGCCTTTTTCCAGCAAAAAAATATTAAGAGTTCAGTAGTGTGTTTCATTGAAGTGCAGTTTTTCACTTTCCTGGTCTGGATAGTTGTTCTGTCTGATGTCTAAGTTGTATAGAAATGATGTATTAAAAAGGAAGAGAAATCTTGACAGTTTGTTTCCCAATATTCAAGATAAATGAAATCTCTTTTTGCAAAGTACTTTCAGCACTGAGCTTATCAGATCACTACAGACTGAACATTTGCAAGACTGGGAGCCTCGGGCTACAAGGCAAAGTGTTTCCTGAAGTGATTAATGTCAGCCTGTGAGGAAAAGAAACAGTGTAGCAGTTAAAATTAGAACAGAAAATAAAAAAAAAATTAAGCTCAGTTATGCCAGTGATGATGAATTTAAAGATACCCTGAAGACAACAGCATGTCATACTGCAGGAAAACTAAATCCTGGAAAGCCATTTGTTTATGTCAAGATGGTAAGCTGATTTTATCATTGTATTGTTGTGTTATTTTCCTAGACAAAAAAAAAGTCTGTATTGAAGTTTGCTTCTCCAAATGTGTCTCCTGTACAAGCAGTGAAGTCCAGAGAGATATAATCAAGAATGGGCAGCCTACACCCTGGTTTTAGTAACCTCAAATTCTTGTGTGGTGCCCTCTCTTTCATCTGTAGGGACTTTAAAAGGAAAGGGACCAGTTATTTGTAGTTACTTTAAATTACTGTGAAGTTATTTAAAAACCCTATAAACAAGGTTCTCTGACTGGAATTCCTTCAACAGGAGGATCTTTTTGACTCCTGACTTGTTAACCAGCTCATAGTCTGATACAAGTCTTGGCAACGTGTCCTTGTGTGTACTGATAGGGATTGTATGATTATTGAAATATACAGTATTGCACAGTAACAGGAAAATTGGTCCAGATTCTTAAGAGAATTCATCAGCTCTGCTGCAGGCTTCCTAGCTGACTACAGAGAAGCACTTTCAGAGATGTTTTTCATTTCATTGTGTTTAAAATGAGGATTTGATTCAATTTTGCCTCTATTCATTCTAATTTATCTGCTGAGAGCCAAACCCAGAGATCTTCTTACATGTGGTTAATTAGCATGAACCTCAATAAATCCCAAATATTGCCTGAAGTTTGCAGGAGCAAATAATTGTCTTCTACTGCCATGATCCACATACTTTGCAGAATAGACCCAGGAGTCCTGGTGATGCTTTGCATTGTGGCAGAGTCTGCCAAAATCTGATGCTTTGAGAGGCTACCTGGAACAGAGGCTAGACAGTGCTAAAGGAATAAAGTAGGTATTTATTAAAAGGCCTTCCAAGGATACACCTTGGGCAGTACAAGAGCCTGGCCGAGGTGACACCCAAGATGGACCCAAGATGAACTCCAGGTGGACTCTGAGTCACAAGATTTCACACTTTTATAAGTTTTGGTCCATTTATGTATTGGGGTTAATTGCACAATGACAGCTTCAGGTTATGCAGTCCCATCCTCCCAAGACTGCTCTCCTCAATTTGCTGCTGTTTACACTTCTTGGCCTGAAGCTGTAATGGTGTCTTTGGTTCTCAGGCTGGAAAAGGATTGTTTTGTCTAGCTAAACTGTGAAGAGTACTTGCTAACACTTCATATGAAGTTCAGAGTTATACACTAATGCAGTACAGAATCTGAAAAATATGAAAGCTAAAACTTAAGGCATCGCCAGCAGTTTCCAAAACAAGGCTTTGTAATTATCATTAAAAGAAAGCAGCTTTATTCTAATCGTGCATTTTGACGCTCACTGTTACATCAAAGTCACATCACCATCAAGCAAAGAAGAGAGTGACAACATTAGCATTTTACTTTGGATGAGAGACACTTTTCTGAAACCAATTTCACAATTAGTCCTTATTAACAGTATTTTGATTTGCACTGCAGGTGATCTCAGAAAATAAAATCAAAATCTTTTGGATAAAACGAAAACAGAGAATACACTCTGAGAGTACAGCTAATACTCTCTAAGTTGCAATGGACTTTCAGCTGGAGAGGGCCAGATGAGAGCTTCTCAAAAGTGTAATTTACAAATATACATAAACACACATAATCCACAAAATGCACATAATCTGGATACTGAATACACAACACCAAACATTTCAGTGTGCCTAGATGATAGGAATGATTCTATAATTATATTTTAAAATATTTTAAAGTTACTCAGCCGGTATTCATTATTTAGTTACAAGGGGCTGTATGATTTTTGGCAAAATCAAAACTTCATAAAGAAGAAGGCATTAGCCACGTGCAAGGGCCTTAACAGATCTAACCAGCTCATCTCTTGGAGAGTCAAGATCTCCGTCAAGTACCTGGTAAGAAATCTCAGGTTATCTATGTAAAAGTTCAGCCTCTACAAAGTCCCATTTTGTTTCCATGGCTTTAGGCACCTTAACTCAGTTTTTCTTCTACACAGCCAATAAAAACCATGTCAGCAGATGCAGATCTCTGGTTGAGAACTTTCATATATTTCTGAAATAAAATATAGTTGAGTTCAGAGTTGGACCTTGTCTTTTTGATCAACACATGCACTTCTCAGAAGCACTTACCAGGATTCTCAAGCAGCTAAGTGAGAGTCAGCATGCTCTGTCACCCCACTTTCTTTCTCCTCCTTCCTTCTCTTGCTCCTGCTTTTATTTGCTGGTTCCTGCTCCCTCAGCACACGTTAAAATCCTTCCTGAGCTGATTCATATTGCTAACCCAGTGGAAAACTATTTTCTTTTTCTGAGGCAGGTGAGGGATGACTAAGCTAATGTTCCATACAACAGGTGGATTTAACTAACTCACAGGGCCAAAAGGGACAAAACCAAATAGAAAACAAAACAAAATACATAACCACAACAGTTATGAAGAGGAGGAAGTCCTTCTCCTTCAGTAACTTTCACATTGCGTCACCTGTAGTGCTCAGTTTCAGCCCAGTTGCCCCCATGCCCCGTACCTTTCAGAGCATTTTACAGCTAGAAACTCTACCACACGACACCTGCAAACACGGTTCATGTGCTTTGGAACCATGTTGCTGCAGACAGATCATAATAAACCACAGCCTAGCTCAACTTCTCCCACCAGCAGTGAGAGGATGACCTATCCTCCACCTCTGTTTGCCCTCAGCTGGGCAGCATTGCACACCTCATGCTTTCACCTCAGCTTTTGGTGACCCTTCCCCATCCAGCACAGGTTCTGTACACACAAAAATAGATGTTATAAACCCCATCTATTGTCTACCTTAATAGTCACTCCCCTTAGGAACCATGGGAATCAAAACCTTCTCTGTTCACTTAATGGACCAACTGATATTACAAAGTACAAGAAGCCAAGAAATATAGCTTGGATATTTCTAGTGCTAAGAAAAGTTTATACATAGTGTGCTGAGCCAGTTGCCATCAAAAGCAGATTGATATCATTGCTGTTGTGTTATTTCAGGGAGACTTTTGTGTTTCCTCTCATTCCAAAGTGAATATTTTGCTGTATTTCTCCATATCTGAAATACTAAGGATTTAGAACAAAGAAAAAGAACTGATCATCAGCTTTGACAATTGTTTTCCTGCAGCTTTTCTAAAACAACTCAGTTGGCTTGTCTATGCGAGAAATTTTTGTCAATATATGCTGATTTTTGTTACAGACTGATGTAGTCTTCTGTCATATAACCCTATTCTCATGCAAACATATTTTTTCTAGTTTTAGTTTATATTATTTTAGAAATATACTATAAATAATTATTGAGACAGAGGCAACTACTTCTTAAACCCATATGACTACAGAAATTTAACCATCACAGTGTAATCAGTAAGACTTCCCAGCATGCACAAAGCCCAAGATGCTCTAACAGCTTTTTCTTCTGGTATCAAGTAGAAATCCCTAGGTGGATTATTAGGAAAATTAGACTAATAAGAAATTTTGCCTTCTTAAAGCTAGCAGCACTTTACAATCACACAAGTCTTTAGTGCAGAGGTATATAAGCATCCAGATTGTTTCAGCAGTATGAAAACTTCTGAATGTCAAAACCCCATTTATTTCTCTGTGAAGTTGGAGAAAAGAAGTCTATAAACAGGCGATGCTTAAAAAAAAAAAAAAAANCCTTGAACATGAAGGGCTTCTGTGTGCAACATCCATGTTGCACTCTCCTTTTTTATGGGATGTTGGGAAACAGAAGAGCAGGCAACAAAGTAGTAAGAAAAAAGTACAATTGTGAACAACTCTAACAGAGTGAGTGGTGCTGGCTTCTAAACCCCTTTTTTTATCTAGCTGGGAAAAACACAGCAAGAAGCAATTGGGAAAAGGTGAAGACAGATATATTCAAAATAGTCTAACAATGTGAACTCTGGAATAAACTACCTAGTGATAGGTAGCTTCTCCTTTCCTGTCCTCTTGAATCAAATTTTAATGTCTTTCTGAAGTGAACTCTGAAAGATATTTATGCACCAGTCTGCCAGCAAAATTCAGTGGCCTGTGTGGGATAAGTTTAGAGATCCAGTGATCTGTCCCAAACTCTGCAGAACTGTGACTGACACCAAATGAATTAGAAACAGGATCAGGCTGCATAAGTTCATTAACTTAGTGAAAAGAGATCTAATGAATAAGTGACTCTACAAACACCCAGCACAATTATTCCTGTTTGCACCCTCAAACGCTCCTCACTCCAGCTGCTTGTCAGGCAGAGGAAGCCTGTCATTCACTCCTTTGTAACTCTCCCCATTGTGCAAAACCTCTTTTCTTCTACCCAGAAACCCCTTATTTTGGTCTTATGGAGAAACCTTTAAAGCTGAGAGAGGGAAAGGGAGCCTTTCCCTCAAAACAAAAGGAAATAGTGCTTCTGCCAGCAGGAGGCTAACAAGTAAATGACAATTTCTGTATTTCTAGGGACTGAGAACAATCTCTGCAGGCAGTGTCAAGCCCTGTGTCAGTTTCCTGTCCTGCCAGCCTTCCACAATAGATCATATCTGCCTGGGAGAACAAAACCTTCCTTCTCCAGAAAACCAGCTCAGCTAGCTCCCAGGCTTTATGTTCCCTGGCCCGGGCCATTGGGTGTGCTGCCCCTCCACAACCCTGAGGCTGGCTGATGGCCTAAATAACAGGAAATTATAGCTGTGTTTAAACAATCAAGCACCCATAATGGCAAAGGCAGAGCATGGAGTACATGTGGACCCTGTTTAGCATTTAATGTTCTGCATTAATGGCCACTATACTGTAAAATGAGGTGAGGTCTGCGACAGATGGAAACATGACTTGAATTTGTGCTGTGCCTTACAACCAAGGATGGCTGCACTTAGGCAAGTCATTTAGCATCAGAAACTAAGCCAGCTGCAGGGAGCTCTTTCTCTAAGCTTTCTAGGTAACTCCTGTCGATTGACTGGGAGGAGAGAGGAAAAATCACTTCTGTGAAAATTAGGTCTATTAAAGCTACCTCCACAAAGTCCAGGAGGAACCTTCTTCCACAGAAAAAAAAAAAAAACAACAGAAAAAAGAGAATAAAAAGTAGCTAGCTATCTCACCAGGTGGAGGGATTCCAGAGAGTGCAATTCTGACACATGTGCCCTCCTGCACCCTATGGGCACATTACATATGAGCAAAAAGATCATTAGGAATTGAATGTACCCAGTTGATACAACATGCCAGGATCTTTTTCAGAAGCATAGAGGGAAGTCACTGCACCTGTGACATTCAGGACTTTCTCTGAGAACCGTAATTCAGAGTCATCCTGAGAACTCTTCTTCCAGCATTTTACTAATGACATTTTTCTTCTACCTGCTCCCTTTAATTTTTTGAATTTCTGGACAACCATATTTGTAACAGAAGAGAACAATCACAGAAGAAGCAATGGGGTGTGTCTGTCTCAATTACTGCTTATAATATGCTGTTCTAAATGCCCCTCGAGTTCTATGAAAATGCATTGCTGTGATCAATTCTATTGGTTTCAAGGGAAGCATCAATTTTGCCTGATTCATGTAAGAACAAACCTCCTGTTGGCTTCCAAGAGGGTTGAAAATTTTCATACTCAGACCTCAGAGCGGAAAAAAAGTTAGAAAAAAAAAGCTTTCAGAGCCCTTACAGTCAAATTCATCAGTGAGCAAAGCAAGAGTTCCTCCTTTATATGTCCCAATAAACATTCTTTTTACATGGTCTTACGTATTTCATAATCATCCTTTGATCATTCTTTGGTACAAATGACTCCCTCTCTTAATTATTGCAAGGCAGTAAATAAAAGAATAGCCCTTTCTGTGATCAGAGGATCTAAAAATGTAGGAAGTGCTCTTTTTTATGGAACTGACCTCTTGTTTAGTAAAAAAAGAAGATCATTTATTATAAGTGATCTTCTGCCAACAGCCCCTATGCCTGTTACCAATTTCAAACACTTTATGTTCTCCCTCCAGAAAGGCTTTGTACTTTGAGTACTTTCCCACTCATTAGAGGACAGCTATTGTAAATAGCACTTCCAGCATTAATATTAAATACAGAAAGAAATATGTTGAAACCAGGTTATGGCTGTAAGGCAAACTGACACAAGCTAGGAAATTTGTAAGCTGAATCCAGCCCTTAGCTAGGGCTGCTGTGAAAACAAATAACGTGGGAGTTAGCAAGGTGCCCAGGGTGAGTGCAGAGTGTGCATTTCCTGGCTTTTGTCAGATGATGTCAAAACATCAACGTGACCTAAACATTACATTTGCCGCATTGAAAAAGGGTGCTTGATGCAGGGAAGAGGGGAAGGCACACCTACCTGCCTTCCTATTGCTGCTTCCCAGGATTCAGGGAGGGATGGCACATGACCACAATGCCTGCCCTGGCCCCCAGAGACAGAGAGTGTGAGCTCACCAAGCTGGTGACCCACCAGCTCCCAGCATGAGCACCTCACAGCACACGCATTGAGGGGTGTCCCCTAGGTAGTGAACAGTCTCATTTGCTTGGTTTGTCCCCACAGAGAAACAAAAAATATTAAGATCTTTATCATAGGCATGCCAAAATTCTCTTTGTCTTCATCTCATGAGCTGCTTGGAGTAGAAGGCAGGTATGCAGGCTGGGTTGAAGGGCCATGCTGCAGTGTTGCCCAAGGGAAAATGGACTTGACAGGCCGAAGGGTGTGAGGTTTGTATCTTCTTTTCTTCTTGGTGTTAGAGCCAAGATTAATACACGGGAGTCATATTTCCATGTTCGGGCTCAGTGTTTATTAATTCTTAGCTGTAGTACAGCCTCACGAGACATGAGCTCTAACTAGCAAGGTAGAAAACAGAGGTAAAATGGATGCCTCTAAGTCTTTCCAAGGTTATTTAAGTGCTAATCACCCAGTATGAGGTGACACCTATATTATTTATATTTTTGACCCAATAATGACCACCCAAGGTCCGCAACAAAGACCTTTTTCACCCAATTAGAAAAAAAACACCCATGAAGAAGAAGGTGAAGAAGAAGGACCCAGACAATGCCCAAAATCCTCCATATTGCTTCATATATTTCTATATACTAAAATTTTAAATCTAAGATTTTAACCGTGTGAGATCACACAATACTATTCAAACTACAACCCCAGCGCTGTCACTCAATTTTGGAAGCCTGTTCCATGGTCTCAAGTCAAATGTAGTGCTTGCTTGAGGGTCAGTACCTTTTGGAACAGGAACCCTGAAATTTTCAGCCTCCAGAGTTCCAACAAAAGGGTCTGCCAGGGCTGGCATGAGACACACCAACCCCTTTTAGACACCCTGGTGTAGCACGAGTAACAAAATTCCCTGCTTTTCTCTAGCAGGAGACACTTGGGAACAAACCATCCCTCATGGTGGAGCACAGTTCTGCAGCTTGGCAGGAGCTCTGTGCATCCCTGTGGGTTCAGGAAGCCTCTCTCAAGCTGGCTTCACCCCATAAGTGCTCCAGCAGTGTGACAGTAGCTCAAGGAGGCAGAAAAAGGGTGAGCAGCCCAATAAATGTTCATTTTGTCAAAAAAGCTAAATTACTTTGATGAATATTGACTTGACAGTATTATAGATAGGTAACGTGGTTGGCTCTCGCAATTAGGGGATGAATATTATGTGTATGTTAAGTTTTATTGATGTATGGTTTTGTCATTGTGATTTGTGGTTTGGATGTCCTTGTTCTCCCCACAGTCCCCTGTCCCCTGTGTGGTGGCCAAGGGATGTCCTTGGCAGTGGGGACACTTGGAGGGGTGGCTGTGCCTGTGCCCCGTGGGTGGGGCATGTGGGAGCAGGGCAGGCTGGGTACCATGGGGCGTGGCATGGCAACACCTGACATCCAATCAAGCTGCGAGAATGCAATCTCCACCAATGGACAGCGAGGAAGAGTTGATTGGCAGGCTGTGGGAGGGGCCAGGGTCACCTGATGCAACACCAGGGGTATAAAAGGCAGAGCAGCCATTTTGTGGGCGAGCACATGGTGGTTTAGTTCCACACTCCCTGCGCTGTAATTTTCCTCATTCAGTCATTTTGTTGTGTTTGTTAAGGTTTAATAAACTTTTGAAATTTTAAAAGTGAGCATCGTTTCTCACAACAGTCAATATTGTAGCAGATTTTCCCAGTAGGCAAAAAGACAAACTAGAGGGGGTGGGAACTTACCTAGAAAGAGTTTCAGTTTTGCAGAAAATGAAGTTTTTTTCTTGTTCCCATATGGAAGTTATATGTGTAAAATCAGTGGGCTCTGGTGTTTTTTCTAGATCAAGAAGGTGGCAGCTAATCTCTGCATTGCCCAGGAGAGGGGAGGAAAAATATCTTGGCCTATATCCTTTTATTTTAGGCAACACATTTGGGGGAAAAACTTTCAAGATCATAACCAGTATTTGATTTAAACTAGATTAATTAAATGGCTTCAAACCTCATATAATTAAAAACACACTGCACATAGCTGTATTGATACTAATTTCTGTCAGTTCACATTAAATTGAAAAGAGGTTGAATCAAGCTGTGCTTAGGCTGTTGGTGCAGCTTTTTGGACCAGTTCAGCAAGCACACAGCGGCTCCTAACCGAGTGCAGATCTCATACAGCATACCCTGAGGTCACAATAAATATTTAATTGTGTGACTTGTATTTTATCTGACTCAGGAGGCTGACAGAAATACAGGTGGTCAGCTGAGCGCAAGCTGAGAGAAAACAGGTGAGTCAACCTCATGCTGAAGTGTTAGCTTATTATTCCATGATGCCCAGTCTTTGATGGAATACTTATTTTATAACCCAGGAGAATAACGAGGAGACTGCTTATGGAATTAAAATTTCCCAGCTTCTAATTAGAAGGAGAATAATTGCAGTGTCATTTGTAGGGATCTTAGTAATTTATTTAATTTTCAAGACAAGTATATTTGTGCTGTATAATTTTCGTTCATATGCCAACCAAAACAGGACACTTTTTTTCATTCCTTGTGCTACATGTTTTCCTTCACTTTAACCCTCTATTGAATCCACCTGGGATTAAAAAACAAAACAAAACAAAACAAAACAAACAAAAACAAACAAAAAAAAAGAACAAAAAAACCAACCAACAAATAAAAAAAAAAAAATTAAAAAAAAAAAAACAAGAAATACTAAACTTTGAAAGTGACAAAATGGAAAATTTAAGATGCTTCAGAATTTCCCATATTTTCTTTTGTTTGGGTTTTCTTTCTCCTTACATAGCCTGTTACTCTTTGAAGAAGTGAAAACTCACTTCTTCAGCTGTAATTTACCCATTTCATTGGTGCTTTTCCGCAAAAATAAATAAATAAATAAATAAACTAGCGGTTCCTTCAGAATTCCACTAAAACACTTTAACCATTTACTCATGGCCTGGAGCCTTTTTTTTTTTTTTT
>VXBN01014313.1:126000-150455 GCA_013397395.1 Sinosuthora webbiana
AAAAAAAAAGTGACATATTTTAATGAAGACACTGAAAGTGATCTTTTCAAGCCCTCTGGCTGTTTCTTCAGTGTTCTTGGTGCAATGACAAAAGAACCAGACAGAACAGCAACTTAAGTGCTTAGACTGCATATTTGTGGAGTGCACACAAGTCTGCCGCTCATCAAAAGGTTACTCATAAGATAAACATGAAATGGTACAGGGCACCAGCATCCAGTCTTGCTATTCTGACCTCCTATGGACATTTCAGCAGTCTCAGTGAGGATAAAACTGACACCTCTTCCTCCAACTTTTTCATTTGGTATACTCACAGGCAATTAAATATTTTATTTATTTCTGCTTGGCCAGATCTTCCTACTGACCATCTCTCCCGAGGTGAGTTTTCCTCTCACCCTCTTCCTGTGATTACAGCACTTCACAGTCAAGCACTTCAAAAGTCCTGCTGAAAACACCTGGAGAGCCAGCCCTGGCTCACTGAGGACAGCTCTTGAACCCTGACCAATTCCTCCTGGTGTTCCTAAGAGCCTTTCCACCATCCCCAGCCCACATGGAGAGGGTTCTGTCCCCAAGAACAGCCCTTCCTCCCTGGCCCAAGGCTGCCCTTCCTCCCTCTGCCCTACAGAAGCAAGATACACCTGAATTCCTCAAATTATCTTGGTAGATGTCCCATGGTGTGCAATGCCTCCACAGTGCTCTCCTGCATGGAAAATCCCACTAAGCCTGTGGATGAGCAGGAAAATTACACCATCATGATGTACTTCAAAGTGCCTCACAAGCATGGGAATTTGGAAAGGGAATATGGTGAGAGAGGAAGCAGTGCCCAGCAAGTTTGATGGGAAGAGGATGATCTAGGATCCAGGCTGAAGGAAAGAAAATATTTCTTTTGCTATGCTGCAAGCAATGATCTCATATATCCAAACCAGGATCAGGTACTGACACTTTTCTATCAGTAAAGTGAGTTGTTAAACATATGCCTGCACACTCAGTTGCAAACAGCTAACCTAGGGTATAGTGACATGGCAGCCCTGAAATGACAACACCACTACCAGGGTTAATGTCAGAAAAACCTTTGTTTTTCTCTTTAATGTTTGTTTTGCATGACTTTCTAGAATCTCCAGAATACAATCCAGACCATTGGCAGCTGCAAGCTACAGTCTGAGGCACTGATAAATTTATTTTCCAAAATATCTGCAGTATTCTCATTTTGTCACAATGCCCTCTCTGAAAAAAATCTGTCTGATTTCTCAGTGGTGTTACAATCTAGAGCCTTTGCATTTTAACCCTGGGGAAGATGACCATGTCACAGTTAGAATCTATGCCTTCTTTTTCTAGCTCCAACAGGCTGTTTTGTTCTCAACTACTTCTTGCATGTTTTTGTTTGGGTTTTTGTTTGGGAATTTTTAATCTAGTCCCATTAGATAATTAAATATTACATGCAATTTTATTATGTGATAGTTGTTGGATTGGGGTTTCTTTTTGTTTCAGGGGCTGTTTTGGGGTGGGTGGTTTTTTTTGTGGGTTTTTTTTTGTTTGTTTGTTTTGGTTTGGTTTGGTTTTGGTTTTTTGGGGGGTTTTTTGGGGTTTTTTTGTTTTTGTTTTTGTTTTTTTTTTGTGTGCGTGTGTGTTTTAAAAGAAAAAAAACCAAAACCCAAACAACAGCAAAGCTTTTGGAATAAACTGAGCGATTTCATCCCAGTGGTCCTTCTCCCAGGTAATTTATAACCCCATCTTCCTAGGAAAACAAGGGGGTTTACTAGAGCAACTTGATACTACAAACCTAATCATAACCATAAATCACACTTAAAAGTTACATTTCAGGGTTACGTAGGTTTAGCAATAAGTCTGGGGCGGTAAAAAAAAAAAGCAAACTTCTTGCTATGACAGGTGACCAGCTGAAGTTTTAATGCCTTTGTTTTCAAAGTGCAGTTCTTAGCTGGGAAAATAGGTCTCTGCTGTGTCTTACATAAACATCCCCTTGCAAGTTACCTGTCTGCAAAAAGTCAATCACAGCACTTTTTTCTTATCTGGGTACTCCACGGTATGTGTTTGAAGCCCACAGCTCATATTACAACATGAAGATGCAAGGACTGGAATTAAAACTGTATGGTTACCTGGAGTAGGATGAAAACGACTGAGACAAGTTTTCCGCTGTTTTAACTGTGTCAAAGTCAAAGTTAGCAAAGAATTTTAGTCATGCCTGGGGCTTGGAGTCAGATGGTTTTGTTTCCTGAGGAAAAGGGCTTGTGGTAGTAAGGCTTCATCTCCAGCTTCTTTGATTGATTTACCCTAATTGATTAAAAAAATCCAAGGGAACCATATGTCCTATGCCTGCTGGCAGCCCTCAGTAGGTTCATCCTGCCAGGACCTACACAAAGGTAGGAATTTCAGGTTGAGGCAGGAAAAAAGGGCTCAAAGAGAGTAAACAGTAGTTTAGTGTCACTCACAAAGGTTCTGAGAAAACAACCCTTGTTTGTGGTCTGCTCAGAATCAAACACACACTTGAGGCAAACCCTATTCTCAACCTGCTTTGCAGGACTTTCAGTCTTAACCAGCACTGATGCTTGTCTGTAAAAAAAAAAAAAAAAGTTCCCTGGTTTTAATTGCTGATGTCTTCTAAGTCAACCTGGAGCAAAATTCTGGAAGTCAGCAGTAAACAAAGGCATAACCCATTGCAAAGCCACTGATAATGCATTCAGATTTCTTGCAGTGCTGTTGCAGTATGTGTCACTTAGACACCACAGTGACAGGCATGGCAGATATCTCAGGAAACTGAGATATCTGAATATTTGAACATATCTGAACATATCCCTCACTGTTCCATTCCTCAGCTGAAGAAGCAACTCGGTCTCTCAAGCCACTCTTCCTCAAAGAGTACTAACATAATTAAAATTACAGAATATTAAAAAAATAATCAGCTAGTGTTGATCTTTTCAGAGAGATATGCCCAGAAATCTGCAACTGAACATCTGTAAGGACAGGCTGTCTCCTTTCAAGTGTCCTGGTACTTCCAGTTGCCATCATGGTAATTCAGCATTTCTGGTAAAAGGCAAGTGAAAATGATAGAGCTGTAAACTCGCTGTAATTTACACCATGTGGTAAATTAAAGCAAATCTTTAAAAATTAAATCATAATTGGATTAGTTCTGACTGGCATGCTTCATCCAATCCCTGAAAGCCTGTGGCTTGTGCCATGGCTATTAGTCTGCATATTGCTATTTCAGAATAAAGAAAGAATCCTTATTTTATTTTAAAGGCAGCATCCAGTGCGAGGATGGGTATAGTCTGTATAGACAATGCTTGAAGAATTCCACAATTCAGGATAAACATTAGGCCACAAAGGGCATTATTTCCCAACACGTGATTCTTTCCATAAAACGTGTTTTTCCCTCCTTCCCTCCTACATACCACAGTGTTCTCATATCCTTCATTACCACCTCCCCACCTTTTTATACACATTTTGCCTATGTTTTATACACATTATTTTACCTTCCCACTTTGTTACAATGTCCTTGCTTTATTGAGTTTTCCTACACAACATCACAAATCTCAAATATAGGTCACACTCAGGCTCCAATTAATCTACCTCCCCTACACTGCCACTTTAAGCATTCCAGGCTCCCCCAATTCCCTTAGCTAGACCACAACAAACCCCCCCAGTTCATCCCCATGTCCCCAGTCTCCTGTAGTTACAGTCTCAGCAATCCTTCTCTCTCCTCTGCTCCCTACAGCATCCTCAACATCCCTCCACACTGTGTGACCACCACAGCCTGAGCTGCACACTGATACTTGCCAAGGAGCAGCCTGCATGCCCCACAGCTGGTGTGGAGCCACCCAGGCACTGGCTGGTATGTTTATGGCAATAGGCCTGACCACCCAGGAATCCAGGAATTCAAGGAATTGCACCAACAAGCCTGGCAGCTGACGCCCCTCAGGGAGCCAGTGTGACAACACTGCCTACCAGACACCTGGCAGATGCAAAAAATGGTGTCAAGGGTGGCATCCCAGGCCTCTGCTGTTCCTGACAGGTCCCACTCAGTGCACCAGGAGTTTTGCCAGCTGTTTGTATGGGAAGTGGGATTGGATCCTGAGGAACAGAAGGGGTGCCATCCTCCCTTTCCTGTGATGTTACCTCTGCACAGCAGGCGTATAACCTGACTGCACCCTCACAGCTGGCACCTCCCAGCCCTACTCTGGTGCCCTTATCCTTGGAAGGTGCACCAAGCACAGCCACAGAGCTCCTTCTTCCATGTCTTTAGAGAAGTCTTCCTTGTCAGGATGCAAACAAGTCTGAGCCTGGGGGCTGGGATGCAGAGTCCCCTGTCATTCTGAATCTGCTTCCACAAGACACTGTGCTCCTTTGCTCATATACATGCCTTTGCTATATCTCTAACATCCCGAGTGCACAAGGTTTTTGGGGACAGCAACTGTCTTTTCATTCTGTTCCTGTACAGCAGCAAACACATCCTGATCTCCTGCCCAGGATCACAGTAACCGAAAGAGGGTCACTAGCAGTCCAGCAAAGTCCTACCAGACATTTTGCTTACAAACAAAATGCCTGAAACTAGAAAGGAGGGGCTTTGCCATCGTAAGCTCAACTGAAAATTCGCTCTTTCTCTGGAAGAATTGCTTACAGTGAAGAAAGGCCATTCGGTGACACTGGGGAGTGACCCCCTTTTTCCAGCTGTTGACAAATAGTCTTGGTCCAAAGCTTCCAGCAGAGCACGTGGAGAAGCCCTTTCATCTTCACAAAGGTGAATTCATGCTCTTCTTGCCAAAATGAGGTGGCTTCTTTTATTTCCTGTTATTTTTTTCCACACCTCTAAATGCCCAGGAGCAGTCTGCAGGCACATTCCGGAGGGGATATTTAATATTTTATTGCCAGGCAAGTACTAAAGAACTTGTTCCCATAGCCACTATCTGCAAAAAGTTTTCCCCACAGGGCTCACATAGAGCAGAGAGCATGTCCCTTCCTACACCCACTGCTCCTGCTGAACACAATGCCAGGAAAACCCACTGCTTCCAGCGAGGCTCATAAATCTCCTCGTTGATCCCTGACAGTTTTGCTCGCCTTGAAGAAGCAATACACATGCTTGAGATCAGCATCCTAAGCCATTATTATCAGACCTTTAGAAAGGTGCCAGCAGCATTACCTAAAAATAGCTCAGGTACCCATGAGAAAAGATTACCTGCCAAACTGTAAGCTGGAGAGCACATTGGCCAATATACCTCTGACATCTGAGAGGGGAGCAACACACACCTAGGAGGTTTGCATTTGAGCCCTGAAGAGGTGGTATTTAAAGTGAATTCATTAGGGTAAATAATTTGTTGCTGGGATAGCCATCAGTGCACGGTTCTCTTTAAACTTTTCATCCTTAAGGGTGTCTGTAACCCACCACATCTGCACTGGATATTGCATCTTATCATGCAAATAGTTTGGAATCATGATGGTTTTCAGCATGACACCTGCTTCACAGCAAGTCACATGTGTACTGATTAATGCTGCCTGATGGACCACAACAGCTCTCTGATCCCTCCTACCATGCCAATTCCGTGAGTCCTTTCAAATCCTTGTGCCTCTGTACAGGCAAGACACCAAAAATGGCTTTCTAATTAATCAAATTATTCACAAGTCCTCCCCTTCCCCCCCATACCCCACATAAATCCCAAGCCATAGCCATGTCAAACAACACAGATATACTAACCAATGTTCTGCCTTGCCACATTCTCCACGGCCGCATGCATCTTGCTTTGTTTCTGTAGTACATTCAAAATATCTCTCTTGTATAGTGTGCACTTCTCAGGCAACTTTTTATGGCTCATGCAGTGATGTACCCATGAGAATGGCTGTATTAGCAATGCTGAAGGATGCAGTTTACAACACGTTTTCTACCTGATGGCAAAGATGGTTTAGAAGCTCTGGTTCCTCCATCCCAAGAGGTTGTTTATTTCTTTGCTGTACCACAGCCTTGAATGCCCTTGGTAATGTTATGCACCCCTGCCTGCAACCTTTTTGCAGCTGGTTTGCAGCAAACCTGGTTTGCAGCATGTTCCACAAGCACTGCTATCACCACCACTGGAAGGGTGGTGGCTGCAAAGGAGGGTGGGAAAGAATGACTGAATGAAGGGCTGAGGATGAAGAAAGATTTCCCAAGCTGACTTTGTTGTTGAAGAAAACATGGAATGACATCCTCAGATGGAAAAGATTTTTCTTATCTGTCCTCCTGCCAACTATCATCCCTCCCATATCCATAACATGAGCCAGCACAGCTACACAAACATGTAAGATATCACAGAATAATAAGTTCAGCTGCTGTGAGAGGCCTTAGATCAGATCAGTTCTTAGGAAATCTGTTTGGCAAGACAGGAGATTACACAGCTTCTCCAGAGTAACATGGCCAAGCACGTAATCTGAGCACTGACTTTTTGAGACAAAGAGCTTTTACACCTTCTTTCAAACTCTAAAGCCACACCGAGATGATACATCAGTGGTGTTCTGTGCAAAGAAATTGTACCAACACACCAAGACCCACTTAGGTGCTGTCACCAGATTAATTCAGAATCAGCTAGTGGACACCTAAACCAGGTTGAAAAACAGGTACAGTGCCTCTGACCAGAATCACTACACATTCCTCAGCCCATGCCCTGGTGTCCCACATGAAAGCCCATTTGAACATGCAGTTTATATACATAAGCCTCTCCAATACATCCAGAAGCCATTGGATCTCTTGCAGATGTGTTGTGCAGTACATTTGGATATGGGTGAAATTCCCACTGCCTAAACACATTAAATTTATTAAATTTAAACCAGCTGCACAGACTGTGTGCAATACCAACAGCAGGTTCAGGTATCCCAGTGGCCCTACCTGGAGCTATCACACAGAAATATGGGTCACATGAAAATGCCACTGCCCCAGAGTGCTCCCAGCCCCATCCACTGCTAAAGAAAAACCAGTTGAAATGCACAAACTGTTCAACTTCAGTGCAAACACACAACGTGCTGCCTCTGTTTGACCACATCTATTCATTCTTCTAGTCATGGGCAGGGTATTCTAGTTGTTTGCAGGTAGCTTCATGCTTTCTAGAAGAGCAAACAATGCAAATTATGAACATGGGCCATCAAGACACTGTGGGGTTGCAGACTCTGCATGAATTAGTATTGTTTTCCAAGCACTGTGATCTCTTGATCTGATTACTGGAGAAAGCAAAACATGTAGGAAGAAAACAAATTGGATTTTGTCATCCTTCAGGCAGAAATGATATAAGAGAACAGTTATATTTTCATCAGCTACATTACCATTGACTAGATGGCTAGTTAATTCCAGGGAATCAGTGGCAAAACTTTTATTGATTCTAATGGAGCTCAGATGTAATACAGTAATCAAAACCAGTTTTGTCTTCTTTGGACTCTGTTTTGACCAAAAGTTATGTGATACAAAATATGGTGGGACAAACAACCTAAGGACAGGACAGAATAAAACAGAATAGCATTCTAAACTGAATAACCCTCAAAGATTTAGTGCTTTTCTGTGTGCACAACCTGTGGATTACAGAACTCATATATGTAAAAGACTTGTATATCAGGATAACAGAACAAAATGATCATTAGGATCAACTTACCCTTCCTTTCCTTGCATAATCCATAATCCTGTCGAATCACATGTTTACTGCTGGATGATATGTCAGTACAAAAAGGCTGCATAGAAAGACCAAAACCAAAACAAAACCCACAACAACAAACCACCATTCACAACATAAAAAATGCCCAGTAAAACTCTCCTATTGTGGCAGGAATTGGTGGGGACATTTCAACAGATCTGTTAGACCTCAGAAGGAGCTGAGACAGCACAGTGATATAAATGTGAGAGCACAATTGTTATAAACCTTTGACTCTCAATTAGCTCTTTGTAGAACCAAGGCTGTTATGAATGAGTCTGCCTGCTTGTACAAAAACTGCACAAGTAAGAAGAGGAGTATCTCAAGATACAAGACATTTACTAGATCAATACAAGAAAGGAAGGTGCTCACATTTCAAGAATAAAACAGCAGGAGATAGAATAGATGGAACAAATTCTTTCGAGAAAGTTTCAGGGAAAGCAATCATGTGGATAAAACAAATATTCAGGAAACAAACATGACAGTGAAGAGACATGGCCAGAAAAGGAACAAAAGAACTGTGGAACATAAGTTTTATATTAACTCATTCTAAATGCAAGATAGCCAGTAGTCCTTTCCAAAGTAAGCAGTCCTCATACCAACAATGAATGGGCAAGATACAGCAAAATAAAAATATATGGCAATGGAAAGACTGAAGAAAAAACCCATGTCTGAAGATAATGACTGCTGAGGAGAAAAGTCACTTGGAGGAAACGCTTTAAAAGACTCCAGTAGTAGCTTTACAATGTTCCATAGACAAATAATTTCAAAGACCATCACAGGAAAAGGCTGAGGAAAAATGGGGAGCAAAATGCATTAAAAACCCAAACCAACAACCCAAACGCTAAAGCTCTTTTGTTCTGCCCTATCTTTTTAAGATACTTTGAAATCATGAAGTGTTCTACCACAAGAAAAAAAAAAAAAATAGATGATCAGTGTGATTGCTACCAAATAACAAGAGATATTTAATAATTTGCTTCAGTCAGCTTGTGAACTTACTTTGGGGCATATTTTGGAAGCATAAATACTGTTCAATGAAATGTCAAATGATTAGCCCAAACTGCAACAATATTGACCCTGCATATGAGAAAACCCTTCCTCTAGTGCCCTCTGCATTTGTATACCTGTTTAAAGAGATATTTCCTTCTCCCAGGGAAGCCAAATATCTACTAATATGAGCATGAGAACATTCATAAGCACTTCTTACATAGCCCAGGAGAGAAGAAAGCCCAGTCTGAGAATAGTTTGAGTCACCAGAAATCAGAGGACAAAGCAGAGAGACTTCACATGGGTTGTGGGATGTTTCTTCCCAGGATTATCTTGGTGAACTGCAGCAACTGAGAGTTCATCTGAGCTCAGAAAAAAATATCATACTCTTAGCTCTGCAATTCTGATTGACATTTTCTCACTGTGTCATCTGGTGACTGCATATTTGTATGACTCCTTCTAGTTTTGTTCTCATCCTGCACTAAGGAAATCTGCTAGGGTGGCTCCACTGTGCTCATCCCACACTCCCTCCTGTCCATTTCTCAGTGGGAAAAAGGGCAGGCATCAGCCAAGACAAAATTCATGTGATCACTCCCTTCTGCACCCCTGGATCTGAGAGAAAATGAGCCTTACCAGCAGGCTGGGTTCCCAGAAATTGAGGTGGCTTCCTGCTACTTCCTACAAGTAAAAATCATCTGAACTTTCTCCCAAATGATGCACAAACAAGTGGTAAGAGAATAGGCAAAAAAGTCCAGCAATCTACAAATTCCTCCACACACAGGTTTCTCCTTTAAATGTAGGATAACCTCAGGACATCAGTTACAACGAGGCAATTGCCATCAGAGGATTCACCAAATTTTCACTGGGAGCAAGCAGGGTACCTCTACCATACAGAAAAAAGGTTGAGTCCCTATGCTGGAATTGCTTTAATTCTTAGTTTCCATTTCCTCTTGTTGCTTATGGAGGGCAGAAGGGCACTTGCCTGGGTTTGGCCTGTGTAAATATTGGCCCTATAGTAATTTTATTTTTAAACATATAGGGTAGGGAAAAACAAAACAAAACAAAACAAAACAAAACAAAACAAAAAACAAACAAAAACCAAAAAAAACCAAACAAAACAAAACCAAAAAACTACCACAAAAACAAAACACTTAAGATTATTGATATGAGGACAGTGCTGGAAAAATTCATGTTACTACTTTAGCCATGAAAGATTTCACTTAGTGCTGCTCTGTAGGAAATTAAATCAAATACAGTAGCAGAACAATCTGTCAAAGAAAACTGGTTTCACTGAGCAGCAGTACCCACTTAAAAGTATGTAACTCACAGGCATATAAAACAAATGACTTTTTCATTTCTTTTACTTCTCATGTCTTAAGAAAATGCGAACTAATTCATAATTTGCAATATACAAATCAGAAAAAATGTAAGAGGCAATGTGTATATGAGTTAGTCTGTTCATTCAAAATTGTTCAGCAACTTTAACTTCTTCCCCAGGGCTTATCTCTCAGCCACATTTGTTCTAGTAAAAATTACATGATGTGAAACTGTTACAGATTTAAAGAATGTGCAGGGGAATAACTGACTAAGAGATTAGTCATTGCACTCCTGCAATCCCCCAATAATAACAGTGCACTACCTTTGCCAGTAAAAGTATATTTTCAGAGTGACATTAAACTACTCTAGGCAATTTGGAAGAAGGGCAGGCTGTGTAAAATACCAGCTTTTCACAAGAACAACAGAAATAATTGGTCATTCAGAGTCACTTCTGCTGACTCTACAGTGTAAGTCTTGCAGGAGAGTCTGTCAGTAAGTAATTTGGCTTGAATTTCTCAAGTTTACCCATGCAGAATAAAACAGTTCAGAAATAGACCTCCTGGGTGCCAATGTTGATTACTCAATGCTATGAAGAAAAATTATGCTATTCTGACGCTTTTTTTTTTTTTTTTTTCCATTAGAAAAGAGGATGCCTTAAAGTTTTTTTGATAGCTTCAGGGTGTTAGGCTTTTATTTGCATTTCCTGTTGGTTTCAATGGCAATGGTTGGGATGGATGGGATGGACTAAAGTTTCAATTCTCTCTGAGCCCTCCCTCAAATTTTTTCACTTGTAAAGAGGCGGAAAAATCACCAAAAAAAAAAAAAAATCCCAACAAGTTGAACCCAAGTGGTTCAATAGTAGTTTATACTAGTGGGGAAGGCTGTGCAATGTGGTACCCTTTGGCAAGAGGGTGGCTGGAAAGGCAAGAACATTAATGTCCCTACCCCCTGCAGCCGGAGCAGGCAGGAGCCATGGCTCAGACACCTTAGTAATGAATTTCCTTTTCTGCTATTCCACATCACCTCCTTCCATGCATATCCTTTTCCCAGTCTTGTTTGGACCTAAAGTGGCAAACATAGATTGTGGGACTTAAGTTGGTATTAAATGCCTAACCTTGTCATGATAAACCACCAAAGCACCATAACCAAGCAGCAGCTCTGTCCAGATTGTTTTAACCTCTCCTCTGCCCCTCTGCCTTCTCCAGGCCTGCATTGCTTTGACAAGTCATCCCTGCAGCGTGAACATGTACATCACATGTAAGGCTTCTAATGCAAGAATGTGCCTTTATTGTGGTTTTTCTTGAACTGATGATGTGTTTTCATCATGACACTCTGCCTGTCACTTTCTGTTAAACCTGAATATTGCATTTCAGCAGCGAGGAAGAAGTCTCCCCAGCAGCAAAAGTATTTTATCAAGAGGAGGAATGTGCACAAACACATCAAGGATACTTTTGACTGCAACCTTTCCCATTACAGCACTGTATCATATTATTTGAAATTAGGAAAATCATTGCATTTGTGGACTGTTTGTGGTCAATATATATTAACTACAGACTATAAAACCAGATGGTTTTTATATACCAGATATTAACTGCAGGCCCAACAATCATGGTTCACAATCGTGTTACTCTAAAGCCAGCTAGAAAAATAAAGACATTTAGATCCGTGCTGTTGCATGATCAGCATTATATCACTTTTCAGTTTTGCACTCCAAACTGTTTTTCTACTGCTGAATGCACATCAGAATTTAGTGCAAGATAGTGCAAAAAAAAAAAAAAAGTGCTAAATGGGGATAGAAAAAGGGACACATCTTTTCTTGTTGTGTCCTTTACTTATATAAAATGTAGCACAAAAGTATTATAGAGGAAAATACATACTCAAAGATATCAGAAAAGCAGCCTACCACATTAAAATGATGTTGCTATAATTTCACATGAATTCTTTGTTCCAAAACCTTTGATTTATTGGTATAACACTCAGCATATGTCACCAGGTCAGTGAAATGTCTTACCTGAATCACTGGGGAAGGAAATAAGCTCTGAGGTGAGAAACAGTGTGGTGGTCCAGCAGTGAAAACAGGAACCAACACAAGAAGAGGTGCCTCAGAACTTGCAAGAGAAATCCAGATTTCCCAGTCCTTGTGTGTTTCCTCTTAATAAAGAGCTGTGCAAATCATTTGCCCAGACTGTGATAGATGTTGTGCTTAATATTTACTCATTATTAATAGGTACTGTTCTCTCAGCCAGGCAGATCACACTTCTGCACTGCCTTTGTATTAAAGGTGGTAATGATCCTCTTTGATACAGTACCACCACACCCAAGAAAGAGCATGAGGAAGGAACTTATCTGATGATCTGATGGGAAGAGCAAAGGAGATGATCAAGACAGCTCTCCTGTACAAAGTTCCCTGCCACCACAGTGGGAAAGGTACTTCTGGCTCTAGCATGATTGCATGTGAGAGTTGTGGTGGAACAAGCCCAGAACTGGTCACAGCATGCAAATTCTGTATCCTGGGGGACTGAACAGTTCTGAAAAATGCTTTCTTTTTAAATCTGAATGAATGCTTGATGAAAGGCTAAAGATGCACACACACACACACTGTGAGTGACACTCCTCATGGTGCTCACTTGCTGGGAAGCCCAGACTGACTGAAGCCCAGACTTTTGTTAGACTCAGGGCCTGATGGTGAGAGCCCCTGCCCCAGGGCTGCTGTCTGACTTGAATGTGCTCATCTTCTCTCTGTCCTCATTGTCTTTCCATTGAAAGTATGCAAAGAAGGCTCACCATGTGTATTCCATGTTCTGAACCTCTCTCCATAGGCATCTAGATTCAACCTGACAAAAAAATAGGATCTTTGATCTGATCCAGTAGAGTCAGATGTATGTGCTCCCCCATTTCTTCCTCTCCCAGTTCTCTGGCACCCATTTATGAAATTCCAATTCTTTGAGAAACCTTTGTTAGCTATGTCTTCAACAGAGTTGCTATGTTTCTCAAGAAACATTCCTTTTCAATTAATCAGAATTTTGCAATAATGTTTCTCATTACAGAAAATTTTTCCAACTCTTTTAAAAAGAAAAATCTTTTTAAGAATTTTCTCTCAAAGGAGATGAGCAGAAGTTTATCCTTACATTTTGCTGATACCATTGAGCTTCTCATGCAAATAAACTCACTCTCCTTGTCTGTGTGTGTGTAAGTCCTTGAAGTTTAAGCCCTGGCTTTTTCCTATGTAGCAGCATTTTGTCTCAGGCAGCAATGTTCCTGGCATCCCACCAAAGCCCATGGAAAAGTTGTGATGTGTCTCAGGAGGCTCTGGTTTTGACTCTATCTGCATAAACAGAAGGCTGGGCCAGTGCAAGATATACCTGTCTCCATTTAAAAAATCATGTTAGCATATTAACACTCAAAACCAAGTGGTACCTTGAGATTATCCTACTCTGACAGCTGTGTGGCTCTCTTGAAGAGATCCAGATTATTTCAAGAGCATTCCTAAAAGGATCCAGTCCTTGATACAACACTGAAAACGAAACAGATTTGCTCCTCAATGAAACTAAATGTCATGTCCTGTGTACCCATAAGGAGGTGGTGTATGGAGAGGGAAAGTGTCCTGTCATGCTTCAGTCCTGGAGCTGGCCCAAGAATTGCAACCATAAGTCTGGACAGACTCCTGCCCACACCAGCCTGCTCCAGCAGGCCCATGGTTCAGAACAGGAAGGAAACATAGCACTGAGCTGTCATAGATGAGGCTGCTCCAGGAATTTAGTGCATCAGAAAAGGGCTATAGATGTTTTAGCATCATTGGCCCTGAAACACTCCCTAGGAACTGGTTGTCAGTGACCCAGATAGCCAAACCTGAATAGATCAATTAATTACTCTCACAACATTCTCCAGTGACCCACAACCCAGAACTGCAACTGTAGAAACTTGGTCTGCTGGAGCCTTGGGATGATCAAGGCCCCAGATAGCCACAGCAGTCAATATTGCAGGATGTGGAATAGTCGTTCTGACCCCAGGCTCCTGACAGCTCCAGTGAAACCAGCTGCCACCAGGAATGACTGTGCTGAAGGCAGTAAATACACTGAATGTTCCTCCTGCCAGAGCAGCACTGAGCAGAGTCCCACAGTGCACTCAGACCTTTAGAGCTGGCCAGTGCTCTAAAGTCTCTTTAAATGGCAAAAAATTACTTCTCCTAATCTTCCACAGCTCTGCTCAGTACATGTTCCAATTATCTCAGAGTACAAAGATGAAGTAAATTTTTATATTGCAAATAGGATTCAACTTCTCAGTTTTAAGGAAGGCTTCATGGATACAGGTATGACAGCATAGTCTTTTTCACATATTTATATTGAAAAAGAAGGAGGCCTTACAGAACAGCCAACAAAGGAGTGTAGGTGAGCAGTTGATCTGTTCTGAAACTACAGCCATAACTCTGGAATGCTATTCCCTCTACACCAATGCTGCTGCAGGCACTTACAAAGTACCTGTGATCCACCTGAGTGCACACAAGTGATTTGGCCCTCTGTGCTCTGCAGAACATTCTTCAGTTACAACACCAGCAAGGTTTCAGCCTCAGTGCCTGATAGGATTGGGTTTTGGGTTTTGAGAGAGGTCTCGGATGAGACTTTCATACTCCTTCATACTTTTGCTTGGGAGCAATCACTGTAGACTGGTATTGCCGTTTCTGTCCCTCTCTGAGACAGGAGGGACACCATTACCCTGCAAACGACAATGGTTTCTGCAACTGTTAGTGAAGGAAAAGCAGAATAAAAGAATATGACTCTGCATGACAGTATTTCCCCATTCAGCATGGATGCATGTGTAGGTGCATCTGCGTGCACATGTTCAAAAAGTGAACAAGAGACAAGTCTCAAAGAGGTCAGCTCCTGGTTTCAGCCTTTAAAACCACCCCTGATTTTCATTCTCCTAGGTGGAGTGGAAGAGATCCTAAAAACATGGATCCTATTTGATTTCAAGATGATTTGCAAGAGGGGAGAAAGAAAAAAATGGGGAAAAAATAGCCTTTCTCTCCACATGCTGGAGTGGCTGCATGTCGGTGGCATTGAACAAAATTTGAGTTTTATCCCTCAATCCCTCAAAGTCCACATGTCTTGAAGTTGTCTTCAAAATAGTCCTGAGGCAATTTATAACATTTAGAAGCCTGCAAAATAGGCATTAATAGAAAAGTTAGGAGCATAGACAGTAGATTTTAGCGTAGTTAGACAAGCCATTCTTAGAAAGAAAGGAAAAGATAGAATGACTGAAATGGAAGTAGTGCAGCCTACAGTGGAGAACACAGCAGAGTGGGAGAGAAGCTACTCTCAGGCCAGTGAATTGACTGGCCTCATCCAGGTAAAACACATGAGGAATCTGCATCCCTGTTCTTCCTGGAAATGCATGGTTAGGTGAGACCAGGCTATGAGTTGCTCTCAGGCAGAAGAGTGGTTCCCAAGCTACACAACTGCCTTGAGTTTGCTCAAGCACTATCTACCCAACCCTGGATGCCCCAAATTGTCCCCCTTGCACATGGTTGCAAGTTGCTTTTGCAGTATCAGTGACCTGAATATATGAGAGCAAAACTCTCAGAGAGAATTAGATTCAAGAGGCTTGAAGCTTCCCAGGAATCTGAAAGAACTGGCATTTCGGTCTTCATGGCCCACTAGAGCCAGTTAAAAGGTCAGAAATAAAAGGTTATTGACCTGTAGATTTTCTTGAGACTCAGAGGGCACCATGACTTCAGCCCTTGAGTTCTTCTCACAACACAGGGATCATAAAGGTTTTGCAGGTCACTGACCCCACAGCATTTGAAATCAGGAAAGTAACTGGTAAATTTACTCTGCATTTTATATTGAGTTTTAATAAATTACTAAGCAATATCACTAACAGGAAAAGCTTATGAAGGGCATGAGTAATCCCACTGCAAGAAATACTAAAAAGCATTCTTTAGCCTAAATTATACAGCCAGTCAAATTAGAGATTATGAGGTCCTATCTGACCTTACAACCCATTAATCTGTTGTTTCCCTATAGCAAAATTAAGTCCCTCTATGTCTGATTTTAGTTTTTCTTGTATTTCTTAATTTATATTTCTCATGGTCTTCCTAAAATCTATGCAGCTACGTCTTCTTCAAACGAATACATCCGTGCAACAAACCATTTTGTTACATATTACGCACAAGGAGAGTTTGTTCTTGACATGTTGCCAAGAAAGCTTGAGAACACAAGTCTCTCTATCACTTTGATCATGAAAGACAAGTGGTTCCAGTTATTTGAAACTTTATTTGACAGGATGTAAGTAAGATAGGAAGTGAAATGTTAAACTCAAATGTAAAGATCAATGCTTGAGAAACATATAAACAAAACAGAACAGAAGAAGTGGGTTTTCAAAAGGCAGTACAAATGGAGGGAATGACTCTGGTATATATTTTACCAAACACCCCTTTGAAAGCACTGCCCTCGTGCAAGTGAATTCTTGATTGTTGCTCGGAGCACTCTCACTAATTCTAGAAAGCCTCTGGCTCGCAGCAGCAGCAGATTGCTGGTGCTTAACAGTGCTAATCGGCATCAAAATGCTGCTGCAGCTTTGTGAGCACCTTTTCACCCACATTCTTCCCTCACAGCCACTAAATCCTTGAAGTCAATAGAATTAGTCCTGATCCAGGCTGGTGGAAATGAGAGCAGAATAAGCACCTTGTCGCTTCGACTGATAATCCTTGTAATAGTCTTCCTCCAAAGGAAAGCAAAAGCCACTGCCTGAAGAGGTTACCACAGCTTTCAGCTAGATTGAATATTTTACACACAAATGAAAGCCTTGGAGAAATTACATCAGAAGTGGATGTTTATTTTAGTTTGGTTCTTCTGACATTACTGAGCAACTCTAGTTTTGCCTCGGGCCAAAAGCATATTATATAGATGAAAGACCAATAGCTTATCTAGCCAGCCTGATCACAATTAGGATAGGACTAAGCAAGAACAAATTTGTAAGATGGAAATAGTTGCAGTATTTTAAAGAATTCAAAGAGCTGAGGAATCCTTTGCGCTTTCCTTTGTACGGAGTACATGCTTAAAGACCAGCCAGTATACTAAATGAGACGGAGCAGGCATTGTGGTGGCTGCTGTTTTTGTGACCTCCTCAAAGTCAGCTGGGTTAATAGCCCCGGAAGAATACATCCTTCCACGAGTCAGGAGAGAATGTATCTGAAGCACTGACCACTACTAGGGACCACTGCACAGGAGACAGAAATGCAGCACAGCACAGCTGCCACAGGCATTAGCATTTTCTGGACTCAGCTTTGTACTCCAGTGGATGATCCTGTGGAGAAGGACACATAACATGCAGCCATTGAATAGGAAGCTGGCAGACAATTTTTTTTTTTTTTTCCCCCACAGTAATGTCCCCTTTATGGATGTTTCCATCTCACAACATCACTGGGCAAATGAAAACTGGTCCATCCATCTTTCATCAAAGGGCACACAATTTCAAACTAGCTCACCCTGACCATGGAGGAGGAGGAGGAGGCGTGGGAACCTGCAGATCAGATGATATACAGTAACCTGTTATCTTCAGTGACTTCTTCACACATCCACTGTTTGAGAACCCTCATGCAGTTCTGCAAAATCCATTTTCAGTTTAGATATGAGAAACAAGAATTCAGTGAATTCTAACTAGAGATTTATGAGCCCAGAGACTAAGCCCAGAGAATAGCCTCCTGCTATTGTTTTATCCAAAAAATCAGTTTCAGCTGTTAGCCTTTTTCTTCCTCTAGTGAAAACTTGATCATAATTCCTTTGAGACTAAAGTGCACATGAATATTTGCAGTACGAATTCTGGAATAATATATTAGGACCTCAAGGGCTTGTTGAAGAGATCTGTGAGATAAAATCAGTGACAGACATCATTGCCAATACCTGGCTGGTAGGCCAAACAAGAGGCTGATGTATCCACTTATCGGCTTTCAGTCTATTTGGTTCTGATCAGGTTTTGGAGAAAGAAGGAAAATAGAACATTCCCATTATATTCTCCCATAAGGAGGAATAAAATAACCAGAAATGCATCAGCAGGCATTTCAATAAGCACTTAAGAATCAACAGCCACAGCCTGATGTCTGCAATTCCTCCAGAGCACTACAACAGCAGAGCCCCCAACATGTATCTCCACTTGATCTTTCCACTGTTTTCTTATTCTCTGACATCTGAAAACAACACTTGTTTTCTTGTTTCTTATGCTGGACATCTTGTTCTGGGCGTAGGTTGAAACATCTGCATGCTGTGAGATACATTGACGTATGGTATTACAGCGATAACAGATTACATTTTGCTTTTGTTGTATTTAATAATAGGTAGAGATACTGCAGCCATTAACCCCAGCAGGCCTGGATCTTTTCTGTTCATGTTGTTCTCCACACAGTAATGAATGCCCCTACCCTGTTCCCTTCCCTGTCTGTGAATTGTTCTCAATGAATAGCCATTGATCCTCTCTATCCTTTCCTTCTATCACGTGGTCATTACTTAGAGCTGAAAGCTTTCTCCTCCACAGCTCATTATTTACTAGCTGTTTTGAAATTACACCCAAAAGAAGAGCTGACTGACACACACCCTGAAGCAACGGAGAGAGAAAGAGCAGGAGAGCATTCTCCTGCAGAAAGAGCCACAGGATCTCATTGTATTCTTTCACAGCTGTTTCAGTCAAACCTTTTTTTCCCACTCCCTTAGTTCTTAATCCCGTGCTTGTAGAGCTGGGAATTTGGGCACTGCTGCTACTGTCACAGTGTTTGGGCTAAACTCAGGCACCAGTGCTGGCAATAATTCTTGGATCAGAGGTGAAGGCTCATCTCAGAACATTGTGGTGGTGACTGAAGCAATAGGGGTATTTTCACACAGATTAATCCGGCAACACAAGTATAAAACTATTTAAACAGTTCTCTGAATTGCAGTAACTGGTCAAACCTGTTCTAACAACACCTTCTGGTGTTGAGAGCAAGCAGCTCCAGTGAAGCTGCTGCTGGAGGGGAGCTGATGTTTCAAATGGAAGTATTTTTCATTAGTTTGGACTTTCTTCAGGCAAGTGTAAATGATTTTTGGGACAGGGCAAAGTCTTTCAGCTATCTCCCTAAATCAATCATCATTCTTAGTCTGCAGCATTCAGTATATTTTTTTTTCCCACCTTAGCAAAACATATCACTGTAGGCAGACTGTGTATCCCCACCGTGTAGTTTAACACAAGCTGTTAATGACTTGTGACTTCCTTATGCAGTCAGGCAGAAAAGGCTTGTTTCATACTAAGCAGCTAAGCAAAACTTAAACCAGATGATTCCAAAAAGGACAGGCATTAAGAGAAGTTAAATTAACATAATTTTACATACCTAAGTAGAGGGGACAAAGCATGGAAGGAAAACAGCAACACATTGAGAGTCCTCAGTGCTTACATGAAAGACTTGTGTTCAAGAAATGACTGAATGTGGCACTTGCTGTCATGATTTAGTTGACAAGGTTGGACTCAATGATCTCAGAGGTCTTTACCAACATAAATGATTCTGTAAATCTGTTAGACAGGAAAAACAGCTCAAGGTAGGGGTTCTAGAAGAATGTCAGTAATAAAGTTCTCCAAAGTGCTTATAAACCTTGACTTAGAGAATTCACTTAATGTAACAATGTTCTTGGTCAACTTCTGACCTGTTCAGTTGGACTGCCAAGACACACCATGAGACATACAGTCACACGACAAGAAATCAGCTGTGAGAATTCCACTTTAAATTTCATGAGCTGTCATGTGAATCCAATTCTCCTGCCCTTCCAGTTCAAGCAACTGAACTGCATGAACATATGGATTTAAACAAGTCCTCCCTTTATGTAACAGCAATGCTGGTTGGAGCAGAGGAATGATGCAAATGAAAGCTTTTTGTAACACTTTACGAGAACCTCACTTCACTTGAACAGGAACCAAACTGGTATTTGCAATCAATCTTGTTCCAGTAATTAGAGGGATCTTCTAAATCTACTCCTTAGTGGCAAGAGACTCTATTTACTGGTTAATTAAAGACTCTTTCTTAAGCTCTTTCAGAAGAGACATTAAAAAAAAAAAAATAAAAAGAGAGAGAAAGAGAGAGAGAGAGAAAGAGAGAATGAGAATGCAGGACTGAAAATGCTAGCTTTGGTTAGGCTCTAACCAAAAGAAGAGATTTTCCATTTATCCACTAGCTCATGTGCACCTCTGCTTTGAAATGTCTTGTTTCCTTTGATAGAGCTGAGGGTGAAAAGGAAGGTGCATGTGTCCTGACAGCTTCATGGACACAACTGATCTCACCAGAGCCCCGTGCCCCAGCAGTGATGGCACAGCTGGGCTCTCTCTCACATGTGCTGGCTGCATGGGAGGTCACCCTGTCACCAAGGCTGCAGGGGACCCTCCAGGTACTCCATGGCAGGCACTGTGCTGGAGAGGTGGAAGGGCAGTAAGGGACTGAGTAGCACAACTTTTTGACTCTCAAGCTGATCAAGAAAAAAGTATGTATGTGGGATCTTTACATGTCAAGATGTTCCACTTTAAACAAATTTTCTTCGTGTTTCGTTCTGGCCATCCAGCTAATTGGTTTTCAAAGTAAGGTGGTCCAAAAGTCTGCATGCTATTTAAAGCTCCGGAAAATTAGAACTTTTTTTTTTGTCCCACACCACAAACTTCTTTTTCAGCCCCTCGTTATCACAGCATAAAACAGTAAAAATTACAGTTTACATGGTTATATCCCTGTGACTCCTTCTACTCAAGTGATTGCTCAGTAGAATCACCCACACAAGATTCTCTGTCCCTCTTTGCCAATGCACAGCAGGGAGCCTTCCACTGTGGACCTGTAAGAACAAATACATCAGAAACCATCTGGCTCCTGGGATCTGTGTCAGTGGGCACAAAACAGATATATCAGCTGGGGGAGCACGTTTGGGCCGTTCTTAGATCCTAAACTGCAAAATCAGGCTTCCCAGAGGCAAGATTTTAAATGCATTTTGATAAGGCATCCTAACATTTATGGGAAGTTCTTTCAGATGCAGTGCTAGACTGTGTGCTGGGTGTCATTCAGCCAGGCAGAATTGTCTTCCTGCCCCAGGCCAACAAGTAGCACTGGGCTCAGGTTGGTATTCTCACAAGTTGCTAGTGCTTCAGCTAACATAGTCTGGCCCTCTACAAAGCTCAATTCCTCAGATTTAGAAAATTGTTATCTATCCCCACACAACTTTCTGTCAGTCCAAGCCATGAACAGAAAAAATGATGGTCTAGCCACAGAATATAGCACTAACTTTAAATTATGTCCAGGTTGTTGCTAAAAAAATGGTGCTGCACTCCTCCTCTGAAATGTAATACTCTGAACATCTGCAGTAATTTGCTGTATAATAAAATACTTAATTTGATAATACTTCTCTAGCTCACAGCCTGGATTTGAAACATTTATTCAAGTCCAATGCAGATGACTCTTCTGCCCTGTTCAACTTCTTACTCCATCCTTATCAGCACAAAAATGAGTGAATTCAAGTACTGTGCTGAGCACACATGGGTGCTGCAAAGGACAGCTGAGTATGAGGGCAGGGGTGCTTTCTATGTTTACACCTGTATTTATATGTGTGTGCACACACACATGCTGGTAAGCTTTCATTCAGAGAAGTCAACTGAATGTGAGCAAAAGTGCAATTTATTGATTCTTTGATTAAAAAAAAGTTAATTTCGGGTTTTTCTAAAGAACCCGTTCCTACTTATTCCCTCTTGCATACCAGCTCTCCCTTCCCAAAGTTTCCTGGCTGTGTAGTCCTAATCTTCTCATGGAAGGGCTTGGGAAGCAGACTCCAGCCAGGCACCTGTGGTGCTCAGTGAGCTGACAGAACACCACGCAGGAGTCACACACCACGGTGCAACTCTATGAAGAAAGCCTCCAACTACTGTAACTGCTACAATACCTTAGCAGATAGGTGTGAAAACAGGATAAAATCTGATACAAAGGCATCTTAACTGCTTGCATTTTGTACCAAATCAGCTGCCTTTTTTTTTTTTTTTTTCCATTTGGTAAAATCTGGATGAGTATTTTGGAATAGAGGCTCCATAAAAGACCTTGAGACAAGTTGTGTGGTGGTGCTCCCTACACTGGTTGTGTTCACAGTCCTGAATTCAGCTGAAAACTATACTCCTGGTCTTCTGAGGACTGTCTGCCTTGTACCCAGCTCTTGCTATCTCAGAGTGATTTGCTTTTCCAGCAGGAGTAGTCTCCTACCTCTGCTCCCTGGTCTCTGCATAGTTGTCACTGCTGGGAAGTTTCTTTCTCCACCAGTTAGGTTAGCTTTTGCAAAGCTCTGCCTCAGTTTCCTCCATCCTTTCACATATCTCCTCTAAGTAATTCTGCTTATTTAATCATCCCTTTGGACTCCTTCCTCATTCACAGGAGGGAAGTGTGACAGACAAATAAATCTTCAGCTGTCGTCACTTCTACCCTGGCAAGAAGAGGAACTGACAACCAAGGCTTTTCCCATGGCTGAGCAAACTAGAACCCATGGGCTACACGTTTGCCAGTAAATTAAACCACTAATCTGTTGTGCTTTATTTTACAACAGGTCTAGGCATACTTTCTGCCAGGCCAAGTTTACATTCTCCTAAATTTATTAACTTACAGGTATTACTGATCGAGTAGTGGATTCTGTTCTTGTAACGGGATGTTTTTACCTCTTCATTGCATACTTTTGAACAGGAGTGATCTGTCTCAATTCACTGATCAAAAACTGATCACAGCATGCAAAAGGCAAAACCTGCTCTGGTTGAAGTCAGCAAAGTGCAATGCCATGCAGCTTGTCCTGTTTGTGTAAGTCACTCCAACGCCCAGCATCAATCAAGAGGTGAAAGTTGCTGACAAAGGCCACCTTTCATGAACATTTCCTCATCCCACCGTTTTCTCAGCCCTTTGTTTCTGGCCTGGGAAACAAGAAGCTCTTTTGCTTGGCTCCCAAATTCTCCAAAAGGGTATGTTCCCCAGCAGTGCCTAATGAAGTTCCCTTGGAGCACATCACAGCTCCCCATCACCTTCTGGCGATGAAAGAATTATGAAACCTCATTCTTCCAATATTCACAGGGAAGGGCACAGAGAGGTCACAGAGCACACCCCCTGTACAATGCCCTCAGCAGCAGTCACAAACAGCCCAGTCTCCTCCTTGCTGACAGCAGGGACAGTCATGCAGTACACAGCTCTCAGCCAAACTCTCCAATACTTTGTCATGAACTGGACCCAGAACAGGAGGCTATTCAAAGCATGTCAAATTCAGCATTCAGGAAGATTGCCTCCAAATGAGAGGAACAATTTCTTATTCTTCATACATTATGTGGTAGAACAACCTGTTGCTTCCACTAGTTTATTCCACATAACCAAAACCAAAGTTTTCATTTGATTGTTCAAGCAGATGTACCCGTAAGATTCTTAGCAACAACAGTTAGACTTGAATCTCACTGGCTTTGCAGTCAGGAAGAAGTCCTGCAGAGAACATGGGCTGATATAATGGTACATTTTCACAGTGTACAGACACTCCTGTAGATTTAAAAACGTGGATCTTTTTGGTAGACGTAGCAGCATCTGAGTTTGTTTTTTTTTTAATTTCTCAAGCTAATAAATACAAACTTGCATTAATTTAAATGCCAGATTCAATGTTGCCAGCAAGCTTGAGATTTTTCCATTGGAGACAGGGAGGTTCCAGTTCCTGAACAGCTCTGGCAGGCCTTATTAACAAAAGGCATTCTGTTAAGAAGGCTGCAGAGAGATTATGTATGATCAGATGAAAGCAGGATTAGATATGAATATCTGAATCACACTAAGTGATACCTGAGGGAGACTGGAAACTGAAATTCACACACAGATCTTCAGCACCGATCTGATAGTCCTACAGCTCATGAAACCCTTTGTAGCTCAGGCCTGTGGCACTATGATCACCTTTCTTTAATGCAAAGAGAAAGAAGTGAACATTTTAACTTTATTAAGCTCCTTTTTAATAGCAAATATCTTGAAGAAATAACATTCAGGTTTTTGGTTGAAAATGTATTTTTTTAAAAACTGTCATGGTTCAAAAACAGCAAGTGAAAGATTATGACTGAAATTCATGGAAAAAGGAAACAATAAAAATCTAAGTGTTGAATCTTCCCTACAAAATTCTCCCGGTTCTGGAGATTTTTTACTCACATAGTATTTGCCCACTAATAAACTTATGCCTCCTAAAAAAGACTCTCAAACTATAATTTTAGAATTTTCAACAACACCTTCTCTGGCTACAATATATCTGTGCCAAAAGAATGCACAATTAGCAAGATTTGTACTTTGTTGGCTCCAGGTCTGCATAAGTCGTGCTCTGTTTCACATACCCATTTCCTACTGACTTCTTTTTGAGCACTGCACTACCAAAAATATTCAGAATCAAGATCCATCTACAGGCACAAAGTGTCACTTACTGGATAACAACAGGAAATAATTTCCTTCCAAACCTCACAGATTTGAATATA
>VXBN01014344.1:0-11748 GCA_013397395.1 Sinosuthora webbiana
TAGCCCCGTTAAACTAGGACAGATGATTTTGTTAAATACAAATACCACGCTTTACTCTAGGCTGTTATTAAAGCAATTACTTTTTTCAAGTGCACAGTAAAAGCTGTAGCTTTGTGGTATTCTAGTAAGCATTATTACATTAATATAGTGAATTTACCTGATTTATCTTTCATTAACAAGCCTCACAATGATATTCTGATTAATGGTGCATGATGTAGATTTTGCAGATGCCAGCCAGATGTTCAGAGAAAACTAATGGTTTTGGCCTGGGAAGTTAAGTATAAATCATATACATATACTGACACACCTAGTGGAACAAATAGAAGGCATTCATTAGTGTATTTGCTATCTAGCTCCCATTTATTCTTAGACAAGATACACAACACAACATCCTTCAGGCTTCTAGATAAATCTAAATCTAAATCTAAATCTAAATCTAAATCTAAATCTAAATCTAAATCTAAATCTAAATCTAAATCTAAATCTAAATCTAAATCTAAATCTAAATCTAAATCTAAATCTAAATCTAAATCTAAATCTAAATCGAATCTAAATCTAAATCTAAATTGAATCTAAATCTAAATCTAATCTAAAGCCAAAGCTAAAGCTAAATAGATGAGATGACAATGCAAATAATTAAAAGCAAAATTTGACTGCTATTGGAAATCTCTTTTGCTATAAGTACTCCCGCACTACTTCCAGCTGTCTGCCTCACAGGACAGGAGCTGGAGCACACAGCTCCAGGTTACTGTAAAGGAAAAAAGGAAAGGAGGAGCTGCTGACAGCACAGTTCCCAGCAGGAAGCAGGGTTCAGCAGGTGTCTCATATCCATCATCTTCTCCTCTCCTCTAGCCTGCGTTTCTACTCGTGTATATATGTATCTGCTGCTATGAAAGGAAGAGACATGCTTCTTTTTCTGCAATATTAATTAATTTCAAAGCATTGATTTTTCAACCTTCATTATAAGATCCTAAAATGGTATGCCTACACTAGCATGTTAGTCAGGAGACAGGAGAAAGGAAGCCTGAGTGCAACAAATCTTAATGACATCTAGGGAAAAAAAGGTGGTATCCTTATCTGTCTCTAGGGCCACTCTCCTGTCCTCCAGATACTCGTAGCAGCTTCCATGTCTTGTTTACCTGAGCAAAGGAAATGAAACATAGACCTTATAAATGTCTGCCTGGTCACTCTGTCCCTAATTACAAATATGTTGCTTTTAAAGAAAGCAGCTGAAGACCCTTTGTTTCTCTCGGGTAAGGATGAATGACTAAGAATTTAAGTTTAGGGGCAGCAAGAGGAAAAATATGGTGTATTGTGTGCTCAGCAGTTTTCTCATCCCTGCCACTTTTTCTGCTCACTAATCTTCACTGCTTCCAAAGCATCACAAATGCATCAAGTTCAGCTACTGCTTGAAAGCTTTCTGCAGGGTACAGATTTTTAGTCACACTGCATTGAACAGTGAAAGTGGAGCAGAACTTCCCTGTGCAGAAGCAAAAGAAGCTAATAATGGATTTTCCACCTTGCCAAACAATAAAGGTTTACTCAATTTACATCCACTCAAGGTCGGCAAATGGTGGCCTGTTGAGTGGAGTGTAGTGCAAGCAATAGTGGGGATTTGAAAGCAAACATCATGATTTCTGTCATATCCTGGTCTTTGATTTGGATTTTATCAGTTCTTTTGATTTTTAAGAGAGATAAGAAAGCAAGAACACATACAGCATAGTTTATTTAATGTATTGCATCTATTACTGTTCATTGCACTGTGCACCGAATCTGGACAGTTTTTCCTTGATTCATTTGGACAGGCCATAAACTACTAAAGCTGCCCACTTTCCAGTGCAAATGCCAGTGTTGATGACTTCCTAATTTTAGCATGTCTTTCTCCAATACAGTGCTGATGCTGGATCTAAGTGTTTAAAAGGGAAAGAAAAACAAGTTTTCTCTTTTGTTTGCCTTTTATTCCTGTTCAGAATAACATAATAGTGGCTCTAATGCGTCAGCAGATTTATTATAACATTATAGAAATTAATCAATGAATTTGGGTAGTATTTAATAGCTCTGCAATGCTGTCATATGATCATGCCAATTTTGTAGCTCACATGAGATCACAGAACCACAGAAACACAGGTTGGAAGTCTAAATTTCTGCTGAAACCAAGACTATTGCCAACACTGTGCTTCTATCTTATTAAGGCTTGAATAAGATGGAGACTTCACAGTGTCTCAGGGCAAAAAGAGCTGCAGTATCCTTCCCTATTAAAGGTTTTTTCTGATGTTCAGTCTGAACCTCCCTAGATGCAATTTGTCCCTTGTTATATCCACCAATACTGAGGAGTTTGGCTGTGTAATATCTATAAAACCTCCAAAGAAGCTGCATGCTATTAGCTCAGACTGACCTCCTTCTCCGTCAGGCTGCAGAAGCCACTCCCTCTCTTGTTACTAATTGCCAGATATTGAACCAATTAACATTAGATTATGCTATGAACATATTGGCTATTAACATTAGAGTATGCTATTTGTTCCAGATGAAAATGCCACTGGAGACAGTGTCAGAAGTGTTACTAAAGTCAAGGTATCTTCTGTTTGCTGGTATCCCAAGTTGGTCAGGTATAATTTTATATTGACAGATACTTATTGATTGTTCCTGATTTCTGTATTGTCTTTCATGTATGTGCTGATTTATTAAAAAATTACTTAACATATAAATATCCAGAAAACTTAAAAAAGTCAGATTATGTGACACTGACTCAAAGAACATCCTGCCTTTGCCTTAAGCAATAAAATCAAAATGCAGCAGAGGTTATACTGATCTCTGACCAACAGGAGAAAAGACTGCATGTTAGGCCTCACAAGGATGGAGATTCAGATTCATATAAATTAAATAACATTGCAAATTATCAACAAAATATTCACAGAGAAAGACAGCTAGAGATCTTCTCCCAGACTGACCTCTTCTTATTCTTCAGTGTTTGACATTTAGGAGTTTGGGGAAGCAAGATATTTATGGTTTCATTTGTGCTAGGATATGTTAACCTAAATGATTCATGTTATCATGTATTTTCCTTAGACATATAAATACAGAAATCCATTTGTTATAGTGGATGAGCAGAGTGGAATAGTGGTTGAAGTAAGTATGGTTGTTTTGCCCAAATTGTATTAACTAATGTAGGAATTAAAGGTTATTTTGTGCTATAAATGTTGACTAGCACATACTGATCAATTTCCATGATATGTTATAGATACGCACTGTAACTTTTCAATCCATTGCCAAATATAAAAGGTATTACTATGAAATCAAACTTAAACTTCTGTGCACTGTAGCTTTTCTTTTTGCCGTTTCTATTGTCTATTATCCATTCCCAGAATAATAACCTTGATTGGTTTTTAAATTATTATTTCAAAATGTTGTTAGAAACAAATGTGTAAATCTCAGAACTTTATCAGCTCCTGCACTAGATTCTTAAAAAGACAAACATGAGTGTCCCAACTGCTATGAATGTAATAAACATATTTCATTAATTTATCTGCCTTTTAGCCTTGCACAGTGAACACAATAGTCCTGGGTTGAATTTGGTCCTTACTCTTTTTAATATCTTTTGGAGAAAAGAAAAATATACCATTAGAAATATGATGCCATGTACACCCTTAAAATCTGTACTTATTACTATATCTGCTCCTATAAGACTCTTTACGGAGTACTAGATGTCCTAAGGCTTGTGTTCCCTGAATGATGAGCTGTGTGAATATGTTTCCTTCACAGTGGTAGGTGGAAGAAATTATGACTTCCTCTGGTCTTGTAAAAGGGCAGCCAGAGGAGATAAAATACATTGTCAGTCTTGAATGGGTGTCAGATTCCCTCCTTGTGCAAGTGCAGCAGGCCTGGAATGAAACATGTGCACTGTGAAGCCATCCTGGGTCTCTGCCTAGGTTAATCCCATAACCTACTTAAAGCCACGGCACCCAAGATATCAGTGCCTCCTCTCCATGACACTGGGTCACCCAGCACTTCTGAACCCTTCCAGATCACTTCACTTCTGTTGGATTAAGCAAAGCAAGACATGGAGCTCATCAGGCACAAAGGAACACACCTGCAAGAAATTAACGTGTCAAAATGTTTTGACCAAATTTGAATTTGGTGGGTTTGTATCAGATCAATGTTTTGTGAGAGGCAACTACCAGTTTCTGGATTTGATATCAGAAGACCTAAGAATGGGTATTCCTGACAGAAACGCGCAAGTATTTTTTCTACTTATTTTTGTATAAAGAGACAGCTCCTCTTAGCTCTGTGTAAAAATATTTTTGATTTCATTATTTCAAGATCCATTGGTCTAAATTCAGAGAAACAGAATACTGTGATTTCTTTTCTGGAAAATCAAGTTTTTCCTCTCTTCTCCTTGCCTGACTTGGACCAGAAAGAAGCTGGACATATAAGTTTTTAATACTGGGGTTTTTTGGATAATACTTCTGTTCTGTCTCATAGAACTGCTGGACAAAAGTCACAATGTTTTTTGGTTGCTCAGCAAAACCTGCTGTGTACACGTACAGAACACAAGGGGTTGACAGACCCCTTTTTGCAGTCTTTGCTTAGAGTGATAATTTCCAGCCAGATGGAAATTTTCTGGATGTGGAAATGCTGGCCCAGTCCCTTTCCAGCTTCCCATCCAGGTCAGCACACCAGGTAGGTGTGGCAGGCATGAGGCTGTCTAAAGCCTGGGAAAGGGGCACACATACAAGTGTTAACACACCAAGACTTCCTCCTCACAGAATTTTTACTCTGAGATGTTCTCAGGGTTGCCAGACTGCAGTTGTGCCTGGGCTTTATATAGACACAGACTCACCAGCAGAGGATATTTCTTGCATGCCACACACACGCACCACATGGACCTCAGAGAAGCACAGCATCCTGTGGACCAGTCTGCCTTACAGCCTCTCAGGCAGTCTGTGCGGGAGAAGTACATTCTTCTGCCTCAGAATTCTCCAGACAGGTGTGTGGCTGCAGAAAACACCATCGATTTCCTTATTAATTGTGTTTCTATTACCATTAAGAGCACTAAGGATTCAGAGGAGCATGATGCTAGAGTAGAGTAAGTTATGATGCTGCAGGTGAATTAATTTATCACTTTCTCTTACTAGTGTTTATAGCTACTTCATACCCATCTCTTTTTTTCCTCCAAATAGTGTCAAAAATTTTTGAGTAGAGCAGCCTTAAATGTGTTCTTTGGAAATATATCCCCTAACTTACAGAAAAATGTACATGTAAGATCATTTTAGTATACAGTTTAGTAATCTAAATTTTTATGATCCTTTTTCTTGCTTTCTTGTTGGTTTACTTTTCTCTTCCTAATCTGCATAAACTATTTTTCATTTGTTATAGCTATCTTAGCCAACAGATGGTGCTATATATAACATTTTTATGATATTGTATAAAATAAAAATAAATACTACAGTTAAATTGTACATGTAATTACTTTGTTGGAAAATAAACGTGGAATTGAAGTTCACAATAATAAACACTTATCATAAAAATTAGATGCAAGGAACAGTAAGTGTTGAGAGTCACTGATGAATGCTCATTTCAGCCTGCAGGTAGGGAAGGATGGAGTTGCATATATAAAGCTGGCTGTGGTATCAATGTTACTGTGCTTGTACAGAAGGATCTTTTGCAGAATAAGGACTTCGGGTTGGTAGATTTTAAGAACACTAAAATTATCAGTGTCAGTTCTGGTTTCTGCTCTCTGGGATGTATAATACACTTTATCTAAATTGAAATAGGAAGGTGTGGTATACCATAGGTACTCATACAATTGAAGCAAGACCATTCTAGTATATACAAATTATGAAATGTACTTATAAGCACCAAAGTTGAGCACCACCACTGTGTCAATATTTCATCACCCAAATAGTGCAGTTAAATTTGATGGTACTACTCATGCCTATAAAATTAATCATGTACATGTAAAACAGATGCTGTTTTCTCTGGGCTTGGACTTTCTGTCTGTAAAAGGGATGAGAGCTTCACTAAACAATGCATGACCAAGTCTACTATTACTGAATTTCTGGTGACAACTGCTAAAAATACCTCAATTAGCTATTTCCCATCTCATTTTATTCTCTTATTGTTCACACAATTAGGAATAAAGGCATGCACTATCCATGAAACAGCTGATCATTGCTGTTGAATGAAGATATAAGATTTTCAGGCACAATGTAGTATAATGATAATTTCACATACTCAAAAAATATATTTTTAATAAAAAAACAGCTTCCATTTTTGTCTGCCTCATAGATTACATTAAATTCTATATCAATTAATGACCAGGAATTACAGAATACTGCAATAATTTGGCAGTATGTCAAGACAATTTTAAACTGAAATTGAATTGCTGGTGTTTCCTAGGCTGAGGGAGGATAATATTTTTTTTCTTTCTAAAATGAACACTAGTTTGGGGTGAAAATTACAACTTCAAACCACTTTCAGGATGGCCAAAATAAAACATTCAGAATTTTCGTTCCCACTACCTGCTCTTTCCTCTTGTGAGCAAGGTATCACTAAGATAGCACTTTTCAACATGGCATGAAGTTGTGTAGGGGAAGGTTTGGATTGGATTTCAGGGAAAGGTTCTTCTCCCAGAGCGTGGTTGGGCACCGAACAGGCTCTCCAGGGAAGTGGTCACAGCAGCAGCCTGACAGAGCTCAGGAAGTGTTTGGACACTGCTTTCGGGGACATGGGGTGACTTGGAGCTGTCCTGTTCAGGGGCAGGAGCTGGACTTCAGGCATCCTTGTGAGTCCTTTCCAACTCAGGATATTATGCGACTCTATTATTCTATTTTCAATCATTCTTCTGCAGCCTTTAGTCCTGTTTCTGTAGAATAGGAAAGCTTTCACAAAGAGCTCTTAGGGCCATTTTCCTGTCAGAATTTGGAAACGAGGGAGGGATATATTCACTGCTGGTGCATAGGTTATATAATGTTTCATTTCAACTGAGATAATTGAAAAAAATGTAGCCCTGCTATAGCTGGCAGAGTAGTTCTCCAGCTGGATCATCCAAATTTGCTTCAAAGAGGAGGGAGACAGGGGTGGTAGGGCTGTAAATGGAAAGAAATTGTAAGAATTTGGCCCTCAGCAGAATTGTATTGGGGAAGTGAATGCAGAAACCTGGGAATGATGCCAGGAGTAAAAATGAAAGGAAGTTAATGGGTTTATATAGGACAGTGACAATCAAGTGGAATTCTATTTCATTTCTTCGTCCTCAGTGGCACACTACAAACCATGATCTGAATTACACATTACACAATGAAAGTGCACACTTTATCTCATCCCCTCTGTCTGTCTCTTCAGGAGGAAGATCCTGTTGATAAAGGCAATAATGGCACAGCCTTAAGGGCAATAATGGCAGAATGGCAGCAGTTGCCATGATGATTCTACCAGAGACCTATCTCCTTACATTCCTAGGAGGAAAGTTTCAGATCCAGTATTTGCTACCTGGAGATCTTTTTCTTCCCTGGAGATTCTAGTTTTTTATTCATTGATTGACTACTTTGTGATGACTACATGAATGACTTTGTAATGACTACACATCTACAATGCAGTCTTGAAGCTGTTCAAGCCAATGTAAAATGTTAACCACAGCTGAAGAGTTAGGAGATACCAAACAAATTGAATAAATCTAAAACGCACACTTGAAGAGCACTAGCATTGGTATCTGTGTTTCAACCACCTAACCAGCCCTGAGTTAATTCCAGTGTGAGTGTTCCTTGTCTCTGTGTTTAAACTCAGATCATCCAGCCTGCTTGTCCACTCATACTGTGGATTAAGCCAGCTGTGATCTTTCTGGATTTTTGCCCTGCAAAATTTCCAATCCATCCACAACAGACTCCCACCTGACCTAGGACATCCTCTGGCTTTGCATCTGTGGTGGATGACCTTGGCTGGATGTCTGATGCCCACCAAATCACTCTATTCCCTTTCTCAGCTGTACAGAAGGGAGAAACTATTACAGAGAACAGCTCATAGGTTAAAGTAAGGCAATTTACTAAAGAAAAAGTGAAAAACAGCTGAAAAAAGCTTCTCAGCACCTATTTTGTATAGCCACTATGGCTTTGTCTCCCTGCTACTCCCTGGGAAGAAGAACATCAGCTCCAAGATCAGCTGCATTTGTCTGCTGGGACCAGATGCAGTAAAAAAAAGGCACTTAGAAACACCCTGACTTCTGTGTACCTGTGTAGTGAAATCCTGAGGACTGGGTACTTACATCTGCTTTCACTTCTCAATGGCTTTATCTCTCCTTGCTCTCACTTGTTGAAGTGTAGGACAGAGGTTATTACTTCTGCACTGGAGCCAAATCATCTCTCACACCTGAGAAGCCACAGAATAAACTTCTTCAGTGACTGGGTCATGGCCTGTACTCAGGTGGCATAAGGAAATGGGTGCCATACAAGTCACTTGATATAGGTACACATTCTACCTGTTAGTGCAGCATTCTCAACCACAGGACATAAAAAGTTGGGATGTCAGACTCATCTGATTTTCTGGGAGTACATTTGAACTGAGTTCATATCACCATGGAGCGCTGCGTGCTCCAAGCTGAAGAGGGACCCACTTGTTCCCATGCTCAGTGAGGGACTATTACCAGAAATTGCACAGCTATTCTGTGTCCCTCTTTCCCTACTTGCTTTATTCCAGCTCTTTTGACTTTATGTTCATACAGGTCTCAGATTCCTACATCTGAGAAAATAGCTCCCGCCAGGTTGGAATATACTGCTGGGTAATACAAAAGTTTGTTAAGAGCCTTTTAACTGAAATTGCAGGAAGTCAACTTGGATGAATTTGTGTGCTTACTTGCAATTTAGCTTTTTCCTGAGAAATGTCACATACTGCCAAGAGTTATTCACTACCTGAGTTCCCTATAATGACCTTATTTCTCTGGTACACATTGAGGTCACTGCTGTAAGGACATAGAGGCAGAAAAGTTTTGTCCTTGGAATTCATGAAAGAAATTTTATTTTAATTATGAGATTTTCTTATTAGATGACAGTCTACATGAATATATATTCAATTATTCTGACCATAAAGAGAATTGCCTTAGTGAGGAAGGGTCTTAGTTATGATTGTCACTGCTCATTGTATCATTGTGTTGGATCTTAACAGGGGGACAGGCAAGGAAATATCACCGAATATCTTGAATTCCCTGTAAACTGGATATGAATGTCAGCAACATTAATTCATAACACCACTACTTTGTCAAAGCTAGTTACATGTGCCATTGTTTTGGGAATATTTGACTGATACAGTTACCTCTATAATTAGGAGTCTATCACATTTCAATTATATTTTCACACTACTTTCCCAAAGGCTTATAAATCAGATAAAGTCCCTTTGGGCTGAAATGTGCCATGATAATTAGTGTGGGGACAATTTTGTTTGTGTCCTGTGGCCCAGTGCTTTGTTAGAGGATTATTATACAAATTGGGTAAGTGTGTTGTCATATCTTTTAGACCTTCAAAAAAAAAAATTAAGGTTAGTATTTTTAGTTTTCACTTAACCATTTTGTTGTAGAAGACACTGAGAGTTTTATCATTGCTTTGTCACAGCATCCTAGCACCTAAGTACTTACTAAAAGACACTAGCAATATAAAAGTAGTATATTCCATAAATAAATCATACTGCCTCAATAAATTGTTGAAGGAAAAGAAGGAGGATCAAATGTTAAATTGTCTTATTTCTGAACACCTTTCCACCAGCAGTTCTTAACAAGAGTACATTGTGTGAATGTGGATAAGTTGCAATTGTGTGTAATTAGAAATTCATCTTTGGAGATTATGGAGGAAGAACAATTAATAACTGTAATTTGTTTTCTCAAGTAAGAGTTTTAGGAAAAAATTATGGTGTCCGAGAAAACCCTTAAAACATGCAATGATGCACAGATGTGTTGTGAAATTCTTAAAATGTGAGATATTGTTAAGAAGATCCTCACTGAATACTAAACAATCTTGGAAACTGCTACCCACAAAATAGAATTTTTTTCTCTGTTCTTGGTGTAGGGGTGGAGCACCAAGAGCTCATTTTATCAGGAAAGAGGCCGTCGTCAATTTTTTCAGCCTAATCATGCTTTGTATGTAAGTTAGACTTCTGGATTTGCATTTGTGGGTTGTTATTAGGGACTGCTGTTTTAGGAGCTGTGTCTTGCAGGCTGAAGAATCTTTAATAAATGAATAATAAAGAATGCTGCACCCATAAATTTTGTAATAAATAAAGGCATTGACAGGGTGGCATTTTTTTTGTCTAAGCAGGCAATGCACTAGGGATGGCTCTTCCTGCATGCAGCCCAGATGCTTTCAGTGACATCCTTTTTCTCTGGGGAGAGCATTTTACTGGTAATGGAGGAAGGCAAATATGGCAAAAAGATATGGGGAAAAACGCATAGACAAACATTTTGAAATTCTGATTTCATGCTAGCAATCCTGGAACTGTGGAAAAGAGTGGTCTTTTTTGTATCTGAATACAACATGTATTTTTCTATCAACTTTTCTCTTCCAGCAGATTGTCTTTATTCTTAAGTGTAGAAAATTTATTACAGTAGAGGAAACTGGAGCAGGCCAGCAATGAGATTGTTTAGCTTAGCAATATTCATCTTCAAATGGTCACATAGATAAGATTCAGTACAGCCTCTGTCCTGGGCAGAGAACAATATATTTTCAGAGAAACATAGAATTATTTGGGTTGGAAGGGACTTTCAGAGACCTTACAATACAACTCCCCCCTGCCACAAGCAGGGACTTCTTTCACAAGAACAATTTGCTTAGAGCCCCATCCAACCCAGCCTTGAATATTTACAGAGATGGGTCAGTCACAACTTCTCTGGAAAAGAGATGTTACAGTGTCTCACCTAAAATTCTTCTTTATATCTAATATAAATATATTCTATTTACTTTAAGGCCATTTCCTCTTATCCTATATATCCTTACCAAAAGTCCCTACCTGGCTTTCTTGTAGGCCCTCTTCAGGTACTGAAAGGCCTCCAAAGCCTTCTCTTCTCCAGGCTGAACAACCTCAGCTTCCTCATGGAGCTTTCACAGCAGAGGTGTTCCACCCTTTGGATCTCTGCCCAGACTTTTTTGTGCTTAGGGTTGCCCCAGCAAGAGCTTAGAGTTGTTCTTGTTGAATTTCATGAGGTTTTCATGGCCCAGGACTAAGGCATGCTATTTAACCCCATCACATTTCCTTTTGTAAGGTCTTCCAGCTGTCTAGTACCTTCTGAGCCAGTTCTTCTGCATGGTGTGAGAGATAGCCTAGGGTACAGGATAGTATCAATGCCATCATTAGTTTCTGGAAAAAAAAGAACCCATCTACACAGAGATGAGGGATGCTAGACCCTCAGCTCCTACTTCTCTGTTTTGTATATGAGTATGATTTAGAATGGATACAATTAACAATACTAAAACCACAGTCCTAAATAGTAGGCAGAATGAAGGAGGGAGAGAAGGAAAATCACTGTTGAGAAATCAGCTCATACAGGATGGTGCAGAAGCATATCTTCATGGTCTTCTGGAGATCAGAAGGTGTAAGAGGATCCGTGGATGGCAGGGAGAAGGAATTCTGCTGCCCTGAGATATTCTAGAATATTTGATTTTATTGCAAGGGTCATGGGTAAAAAGGGGTCTTGCCTTCAGCCACCAGCCTCAGCTGAAGGGAAGTCCCAGACAGAGCGAGAGGATGAGCAGGGGGATAATAGTTAAGAGAGAAGGGAGC
>VXBN01014344.1:11911-24649 GCA_013397395.1 Sinosuthora webbiana
TGTTATATTTTAAACTCTAAAAACTACTCTTTAGACTTTTCTGTTTTGCTACATTGACCTTTGGTTTCTTAGCCAGCAGAAAGGTATCTTTTTATCAAAAGGGATTCTTCTTCAGCTAGCTAGGCTATTGTTTTTAGGTTATATAGTAAATAAGACTTGGTATCCTACAACTCAAAGTAAGCTTCCATTTCTATTTCGATTACAGGTTACATATTTTCAGAATCTTTTGCTAAGCAATCATATTTGTAAGGTTTCCCTGATTCATCTTCCCCAACAAGGAGGTACTGAAGACCCACTTATATTTAAGTACTTTCTTGAGCATACCATTTAAAATAAGATTTTCCTTTCAAGTAATGCACTACTATAAGAACAATTAAAACTGCAGTTTCTACTTGCCTAATTATGGAAATCAGGATTTCTTAAACAAGGCTTGCATTTCTCCACACATAGGTTTGGTATTTGTCCTTTTATACACAAAAAGTCTTAAAATCATAAACGAATAGACACCTTGTACTACTTTATGATACCCTGCTAAAAAGTAGGAGGTGAAAAAAAGGTTAACTTTAGTATTTCTTGGATTTGCTTCTGCAAATGAAAATTTCTTCAACCTTAATTAATTTATGTTTACCTTTTCTGCATTTAAACACAGTAAAATATTTGTTGCTAAAATTTCAAACATAGCCACAAAAAGTTAGTCTTAGTTGAATAATTACTTGGCTTGATCTTCACTGCCTATTTTCTTCCTTCTAGCTTCCAAAAATTGTCAGTGAGCTTGCTTTTTTATAACTTATCTGGAAAAATACTGATATTGTTTCTTAAATTTAGAAAAGTTGGGGGTTTTTTGTTGGTTTTTTGTTGTTGCTGTTGTTGTTGTTTTTCTTGTTTTCTTTTTTGATAAGGCACACACAAGACTACAGTGTACATATTTACATAAATTGAGTGTTGTATTGGTGTTTATTTTAGGAGTTAAAATTTTTTGTGCCAGCATGTGCATGCATGTCTGTGTGTAATGCAGTCAATGATCTGTTCCCAGAAGTTAGCTGAAGTCTTCTCTTTCTCTCTGTTGTGGGTTTTGTAAAGAATATGTTATTCTATTCCATCTGGTTGGAGCAGAATTGTTTATCTTTGCCCGAATGGGTCAGTGTCGCTTATCAGATGGTAGAGTGCTACTTATCTCCCTTCATTGTTTCACTACTCCCATAGGATTATCTTCTGCTAATGGACCATTAAGATGCTCCACACAGGCAAGAGGAGCCAAACCATCTTAACCTAGATAAAAAGGAGCCACAGTGCCACTAGATATCCAGTTTTCCACCGGATCCCTGGAGAAAAACCAGACCCATCTCACCATTACTGGACCCTTTTTCTTCAACAGGACCATCTCTACTCCAACAGAACCACATCTGCCACTCCAGGACGGCTTACTCTGGACTGCTTCCAACACCCTGACCAACAGGGTGTCAGGTTGTACTTCTGACTCTGTCAGGGTTTTCTAGGATTTCTTGTTTGTTTGTTTGCTTGCTTATTCTTCTGTACTACAACATCTGTATTTTTATATCCCTAGTAAAAAACTGCTACACCTATTCCCAAAATCGTTGCCTGACAACCTTTTAATTGCAAATTTATAATAATTTGGAAAAGGGGGGAGGGGCTTACATTTCAAAAGAGACTCCAACCCTACCTGGCAGATACCTGTCTATCTAAACCAAGACACTCTCTTCAATAATAAATGAGCAGAACTTCAACAGCAGCCAGGGACTGCCTAATGAGAGTGCCAAATAGCTGGGCTATCATCTGCAAAGTCAGGTGTCAGTTCTCAAACACGAAGGTGATTCACTCCTCTGACATTTTTAAGTGTATTTGAGCTCCCAGGGATCAGCTTATGGTGCCTCAGTCACCTCTACCAGAAGTAGTGCCTCTGCGCAGACCCCGCTGTGGTGTGCCGATTTCCTTGGCTTCCAAAAGAACCATCCTTAAGAGACATCCTTCTCTTCCAGCTCCTCTCAGTTGAAGGGTTTGGGACAGGAAAGCTCTTCCATTCATCATGCTTCAGTCAAACAAAGAGAGGACAGAAGACATCTTGATCTTTCACTTACTACTTTGAGATCTGACTTCATTCTCCTAGGTGATTAATTTCTGAAGGTTAAGAAAACTATACCAGCCTTTTAGAGAATCTGACTTCAGAGTTTCCCCTGCAAAGGGTTTGTCCACAGCATAGTCTTTCACCCCATCATTCACTGTAATGCTGCAGCTAATATTAGCTAATATCTAATCTATTCCTGTGCTTTCGTTGCTGTTAAGTACTGCTCAAAATAGTGCAAATGCCTCTGCTATTGAACTGTACCATGTTAGGAGACCCATATTTTGGGAAAGATCAATAGCATGAAATACAGATATGAACAGTCTTTGTGTGCAAACTTCAGTTGACTAGGGCTATTAATGCAAAGAGTAATGGGTAACTTCTATTTTCCTTGCTTTATTTTTTTCCTAGACCAGAATTGAATATTTACAGTGAATAAGAAGAATTTGGCATAAAAAGCTTTTTTAAATACTTTCACAAAAACACGATACCTGTAATTATCTGTTGCAGTACACTTTTCTGGTTTTATTTTCCTTCACTTTCCATTCAGTACTTGCAATGTGTCTATGCAAAACTCCATGAGTGCACCATTTGTGTGCTCAGAACACATAAGTTACACCTCCAGACTAAGTCCTCTTGGTCTGTAATTTGCATCACAATAGTAGTTGTGTCCAGTTGTGCCCATTGCTAGGCAATGACAATGAAGAATTGTCAAAAATTCCAAGAATTGTCCAAAAATTGTCAAGAATTCCTCAAAAGTTTTCTCGATATTTCATACCTATTTTTTTGAGCTATAAGATTTATTTTTATATTTGTTAAAGTGTCTCGCTTTGATAATAGAAGACATTACTGCACACTTATCATTGGATAGATTCAACAAAGTACTATCAAAATGCCTTGAAGTGTGAACAAACTAGTTCACGAATATTTGTTTGATAGCTTTCAGTCCTTCCTGTACCTTCCTGTACAAACAGTTCTCATCCATCTAAACTATCTAGTAATTTTTCAAGTTGTGCAATTCTTTTGTCCTTAATATGCTAGTCATAGAAGTTTTTCTGCTATTCACATATTCCTAGATAGTGCAAAATATTGCAGATCGTATGAGAGAAACCTAGCTCTTTGCAGGGAGATGTTTTAGAATATGGGAAATGGGAATAAAAATGTTCTTTATCAGATGTGACAGGACTCCACTTAACAGCTCAGTTTATGAATTATATGTGAGTTACAGAACATACTGTGCTTTCTAATTATTGTATTTGTACTCCATGGTAGAATAAAAAGATTGGTACACTTCCGAGAGATATCCCATTTTGCTGTGAAGAGCATAGATTTAAACCTTCCCAAGCACACTCACACTAGTAAATTCACAGTGGTATAAGGGTAACTCGAATGTCCTTGATAAATGTTGCAACAGTTCAGATGTAGATGGAAACACCTCCAGGATCAGTTCCAGCAGAGGGAGGGTGATGAAAGCCACAGCTGCTGGTTATACACCCACGTAAAGACAGACTCCAGCTGTAGCTTGCGTTCCGGTACAACAAAAAGGGATATTGAGAGCACTATCTTCTATGAAATCATTCAAACAAATGGTTGGAGGGCAAGAACACTTCTCCTGTGAAAAAGACCCGAGAGAGTTGTGGCTGTTCAGCCCAGAGACGAGAAGAGTTCAGGGAGATCTCACAGCAAGATCCCAGTCCCAAAAGAAGCCAACAAGAAAGCTAGAGAGGGACTACTGACCAGACCATGTAGAGGCAGGACAAAGACTAATGGTTTTGAACTAAAATATGGTAGGTTTGATAGTATAGGGTTAAAATGATTTCTAAGGTAGCAAGGCTGGGGAGCAAACACCTGTGTTACTACAGCTAGGATGTTATGCTCATGCTATTGTTTTAACCAAATCAAGTATAACTTTGCCTAGGTAACGAATCAGGGGGGACGGGGGAATAAGTATGATTCTTAGTGGAACACTTGTTCTTAGGTCAGGTGAAACTGTTCCTAATCATTATATGATAGATGACACGATTGTCAATTGTTTAATAATCAAATATGAATATTATCTTATACCAGAATCATGAGAATCAATTGTTACAAATTCATGCTCGGGTAACATCAATGGAACAATGGGATTTAATAAACAACATGTATACTTATGTAACAACAAAGTAAAAAACCTTGTCTGTAGGTTATGTCTTATATGTCATATAAATTCCAAGCCTCGGGTGGAGCCAAGATCTGGGTGTCAAGACCCCTGGCTCTGAGAGCTCTCAAAATAAAGCACCGACATAATCATTTTCCATGATTATGTGTTTTCCTATGCTAACAGGTTGACCTTAGATATAAAGAAGAATTGATTTCTGTTTTTGGATGAAGTTGCCCAGAGAAAGTGTGGGTGTCCCTTCCCTGAAAGTGTTTAGGTCAGGTTGACTGGGGCTTTTAGCAACCTTTTCTTGTGAACTATGTCATGGAAGACAGTTTTGGACTTAGAAGGACTTTCTAGGTTCCTTCCAACCCAAACAATTCTACAGTTTTTCAGTCTACTAACTGAACACTCATTAGGTCCATTTACTCTAATTTTTTCTTGAAGGCACTGCTACTTAGCTACTTTTTCAGCACCTGGGTGCAACCAGCAGTTCTGTGACATTCCTTTTTCCATTTCAATGGTCTAGAAGTGTTTCAGGTGCCATCACCCAGAAACGGAAAATGAGAAAACAGGAGCACATCAGTTTTGACTGCCCTGAGGAGAGGAAGTTTGTCCAGAGGTTCCACAGGCAGAGACTGTCTCCTAGCTAAGACACCTTCCAGAGCTCATGTAGCAATACTGATGAGACACCAGGTTTCCTTTAAGGGTAAAAACATCTGTGAGAGCTCCAAGCTCTCACAGAAGGGGTCTTCCAAGGGCAGCATAAAGGGAATATCTCTATTTAAATACCTTGAGGACAGACAAAACCGCATTTCATGTGAGAAGTTTTCTGGCATCTATTATCTCTTGCCCCCTCAAGATAAATTGTGAGAACTGTGATGGATATTTTGTAACCAAATGAGAAAGTATGAATTATCAAGTACCATTAGACCCTCATGCCACTGTATATGTGATATTGCAGTAACACAAAAGCTTTGGAAAGTTTCACGGTACTATGCCACCCACTGGAAAACAGACTGAGAAAAACAAAGTAAAATTTAAAAAGGAAATTAATGTACTGGATGTCATAAGTTTCATCAGTTGGGACTAAAAATGAAAAATGTATTGTTTAATTGATGCTTTGGAAAGACAGTATCTAAAAATTAATCTTTATTATTTTTTACAAATATGATATTTTTTCCCGTCAATTACAATTTCAAACACAGTATTCCAATCATTCAGCACTTCTAAAGCTTTCAAGCATCCCTTTAATGCAGGAGGCACAAAGGGAAAACAGAAGTGTGTCTAATAGAACAGCATTTGAACAGAACAGTCTAGTCTCTATTTATGAAATATTAAAAAACCAAAAAGGTCCTTTTGTTGCAGGGAAAGTTGGTAGTCTGACTATTTTAACTTATAACTTTAGCTTTAATGATATTTTTAACAACTAAGGAACTCACTGTGAGCTAGTTAACTTTAATATAAATTATATATTTGAACTAAGTTAAGAAAGCTTAAAGTGATGTTTTCTTAACAGAACAATGTTAGGTAATAAGCAGTCCCTGGAAATACTAAGAGAAGTACTTACTGTTACAGGCTCTTTTCAGAGTTTTCAGTTATGGAAATCACAGTGGTAAACGGTCTTCTTGGCACTAAAATCTCCACATCTCCATGTTAAGGATAAATAGATTGTGAGAGTTTTTGTACCACTTCAGTGCCTTCCATTTTATTTATGGAGAAAACTTTGTACTGACTGCGTTTGAGAATTAAGTGTCTTTGCTACATAATCTGTATGCCTGTTTTACGCCTGATCGACAAGAGAAGGTCTGAAGGGCGGAAGGACAACAGCACATCCTTCCTTAGAAATACGTCTTGATCAATATTTATCCAGATGTTTCTGGGAACAAGTTTGCTCTTGCTGTGATTTCACACTGGAATACTCCATTCTGAGTAGCTACTCTTATGCATACTGGACTGAGTTCAGAATCAGACATAATTTTTCTGTATCTGTTTTATGCTGCAGTCTCTATTAATGTTTATGAACCACATCTGCTGTTTAGAAAACCTATCTGAACAGATGTACAAGATCACTTAATAACTAAAGGTTTGCTCACATTTCTCTAGGTTGACTGCTCCAGAAAAAAATATATTAAAAACTCCCATTATTAAATTTTACTTCAGAAGTTGCAGACCCAACAGTCCAGAGTGACTTTGCATTCTTTTGTGTACTGTTTCTCTTTCACTCTTCTAACACTTCATGTGCATCAGGTATAATATCTGTATGGCATTTTTACACTGCCTTTATTGTGGGAGGGCAGCTGGGGTAGAATTTTACAGTATTAATTTCTTCTATGAGTCATTTTCGTACTGTCCAAGATATCAAAGGGCAAGATTGATATAATGAAAACAAGATTATGCTTTCATTATACTTCTCGGACTTAAATTTTATTTTGGTTGTTTAAATAAAACCCACATCTCAGGTTCCTGTCATTGTCCTCCAGAATCTTCTTATTACCTATCTAATAAATTCAAGGCATTTCTCATTTTCGTTGCATACAGTTGTTCCTCAGCAGTTAATGCCAACAATTAGGAGTAGGATTGGAATGAGTAATGAGTAAAGGATTTGGTGTCCATTATGATATTTTTTTTTTCCTCATATGGCTATACGGTTTTAGTCATAATATTTTACTCTTCAGTAAATATGTTTGCCATTTTTATTTAACATAAATATAGTTCAAGTAATTTGAATGTATGCAGCTTTCACTCACATCATGGACTTTACATCTGAGCTACAATAAAGTGGAGAAAAACTTCCAGCAAATTAAAAGAAATTCTCCTTCATGTGGCATTTAAGCTTTCTCCCACAGCTTTTTAAGATGTTAATTTGCGTACAGTTTTACGAAGAGAAGAAATGTGAAGACTTATGTTTGCATATCATGCAAATTTTAAAGAAACACAATTCAATCAGTCTCCTTAAACAGCAATTAACTACTGATTTCAAATCCCTTCACAGCAGTAATATATTACTTTACTGAGATACTGATTTATGAGAAGGTTAAAAAATTTAAAAAATTCTTCTCCTGTCCCTATTTTTCTGTTCTTCTGACATTTCAAGTAAGAAGGAAAATTTACCTAGAAAATTCATTGGTTAAGCTCTCTTCACCAATCAGAAGTGTCTACCCTTACTTTGCAATCAAAATGGGAAATATCCATTGCAGTTGCAAGGTTCACAGATTGGCTGCTGGCTTGCAGATTATTCAAAATGATGATTTCACACATATCAATGGGAAATTTAAAAGCAATTTATTCTGATATATACTTTCAAAGTCATGGAAAACTGAGGTTTTTACAATTTTTGACCCAAGAATTTTAAGGTGATGAGAGATCATTGAGCAAAAATACAACATACAGTATTTCTGCAGCAAAATGCACAAGTTTGGAAGCTCTACCTCATGCACATCAAGTGCCTGGCTCACAAGAATTTCCTGACGAATTTTATAAGCCATACATATCATTTGCTGAATAAATTGCTGGTGTTTTATCCGACCAGTTCAATTGCTCAGTGAAGATTTGCCAAAGATGAGGACCCTTACCAAGGTTGTAAGATATCCATGTATGGCGGTTCTGGTCCAGTAGCCTACCTGACAGTGCCCTTCAACTTCATTTGAAACTGTTTCTGGAGACTTTAGAATTTCAAAGGTATGGGGATGGAGGTACTGCTCCTAATAAGATGCTGTTAGTGATAAAGCTGGAAGTTTTAATTCAGATCCTTGACTACCAGTAAAAAAATTGAGCTTGCCTTCAACAAACATTTACAAAACCCTAGACATTTTTGGTGAAGTTTCTCTCAAATTACCTAGTGCTGCTATTTACAATATTATGTATTGGTTTTACTGATTACTGAAGTCATGTCTGTTACTGTCTTAATATTCATTATCAGCATCTTTCACTGTATTCACATTCTCAAACATCCCTAGTTCTTAACACCGAAAACTTATAAGCACCTTACAAAAATATCCAACACTTGAGTCAGCATTTGGCGCTTAGCCAATTTTGGCAGTTTAATAAATGGTTTGCATTAAGCTGTGGCAACTGAACATGCAGTACTCCCCACAGCCTGGAAGGAACCCAAATCATTCAGTGCGTAACTAATCCCTGTAAGTAGACACACATAAACACCTGGTGGAAAAAGACCAATATTCTATACAGACGTATCTTTGGAAAACATATAGGAGCCTGAACATACATGTTACAGAGTTGAGAATTACAGTAAAAAGTGTTATATTTAGAAGGAGAAAGTGCCCCTGGGTTCCCCAGTCCTTCTGCATCCAGAGGCCCAGGGAAGGATGTGTATAAATTTCCCCCAGCCTGACAACTCATCCATTGAAATCTGGCAATCTGTTTGCCTTTGGGGGTCTGCAAAGAAGGAGTCACTCTCCTACATGTTGACCATGCCTATTATCTTGTCAATGAAATTAACTCACCTCAGTTAAAGATTGGATAGCTGAGGGCATCTACAAAGATCTCAGTATTACAGATAAACATGCTTAGCTGAATATGCAGAGCAATCCATACTCAATACATTAATTCTTCCTAGGGTACGTCCGTCCTGATTAGGGATGATAGAAACAGGTTGACATCATATTTTTCTGAGAAACAGATGAAAGACCAATGAAGATCTGGTCTGGATGCTTCATGTGTTTCTGTCAAGGAATTACCCTTTCGGCAGGAAGGTTTTGCTCTGTGACAGTGCCAAACCATAAGCATTCACCTTCATTTACACCTGTTGACACACAGAGGTGCCAAAAATACAAAATCTAAGACAAAAAGGTATAGAGAAGATAGCAACTCATTGATATGATAGGTGCTACTGACTACAAGAAAGACAGGTTGTATTGCAGCTGGTGAATGGAAAAATCATTAAGACCTTTTTGAACGTCATTAAATCCAGGGTGTAACTTGAGAGTGCAGCCTGCCATCACTCCATGAGCAGACTGTCAATCCACTGGCAAGAGAGCCCAAGCAGGAACTTGGCTGAGCTGCAGACAGGGGCACAGCAGAATTCAAGGTATACATTGGGTGCTTTCCCCAAGAAGATGTCAGCTGGTGGATGATGTATAGCCATGGATGGTAAGGATGACAAAACAGGACAAGGAAAATGAGAACTGGTCTGAATTTTACATTCCACATCTTGGACAACATTGTAGAGGTGGGAAGTGTATCTGCAAATAAAATGTCAGTCCAGAGAAGGTTTGAATATATGATTTATTACAAGTACCAAATAATCCCAGTAAATACCCTAAAAATACCTGTAAAGTAAATTGGTTTATTTGAAGAAAACGGCCTTGGTAAAACAATGATAGATGTTTCTAAAGCAAGTGTATGTGTTTCACAAAGATGAATAGTTTGACATCAAAACAATGATGCAGTTGTAAAATACAATATTTCCACTGATAAATATATTTCCACATTAGCAACAATCTATGAGAAATGTTGGCTTGGCTTTGGTTTGCTTCAGGGGTAAAAAAGGAAGATTTTTTTTTTTTGAGAATGACTTTACTTTGAAAATTTCTTTCATTTTCTAGATGTTTTGGGAAAGTGACCAAACTGTAAAATATTTGTAAAATCAGTAACATTCCTTTTTCCTTAGAGTTTTCCCTTTCCATGAGTAACTGTTACACAGTTTTTACAAATGCAGCAAACCACAAGAGATTTTGGGGGCTGTGAGTTAAAAATCAAGGTAATTTGCAAATCTTTACACAAGGATTTTGATGGGAAAAATTATTGCCGTGCAGTAAAACTAAAATATATGTAATGTTTCTTTCGAAATAAGTCTAAATCAAATTCAGAATTCTGAGCATCCAAGATTAATTTTGTGAGTCTAATGTAGAGATTTGCATCCTCTTTGTGCATAATTGATGTATCGTTCTACAAACATAATTCCATATAAGGAAGTTAAGAAGAATAGCCACAATGAATCTGAGTTTTCAGAAACTGACACCTGAGAGAGTTGTAGATAACATTTGTCCAGCTTTTGTTTTAACTTTACTCCCTACCTTTTTGAATAAGTCAACTCATCCTACAAGCTACTCTTTTTAGTCATTAATCCTGTAAGACCATAACTAATTATTAGGTACAGGACATAAGAAAATATTACCGGTGACTGTTAAGCAACTTAGGTCTATAGATGTGAAAAACCGTATTTGTCAGGATGTGATATTGAATGTTAGATATTCTTTTCTGGACTCAATGCACTGTCTTTTCTTGTTTTCTTTAGTAAATGCTTTGTTGCAGAAAAAAAATTGCTGCAGAAAAACCTTTAAGCACAAGGAGGAGGAAGGAAGGTATGCTCATGTGAAACAAAAATGTAGAAATGGGGCTCTTGTCCACCAGGGTCTCACTAAATGGAGCTTTCCTTTGTCTCCTGACAGGTGTCAGAAACATTCTAGTTGTGCCGGGCAACCATAAGATGCCACATCAGCTTAAAATAGTCTGGATGCCGTGATGCTTTCTTGCCCTCTATTTTACTGAAGCCTGAATATATGTCACAAATTTTACTTTCTAAATCCATTTCTGTAGAACCACAAACTTTTTATTTCTGTTGTTAACTAAATCATCAACTAGTTTTAAACACAAGGCTCACGAGCCTTCTTTCTTCGGTGGAATAATTTTTATGAGAAGTGCAAGACCAATTTCTCTCTATCAGATGGAATATTATATACACTCACTCTGAACCTTAAAGCTTCTTCCTAGGCTACAGATGTCTGATGAGCAGGATCTGGTGCCTTACAAATGGCTCAGGAGCGTCCACAGGGGGTGGCTTATGCTGGTGGGTTTCAGGAATGGGACTTGCATGGGTAAGTCACCCCACGCTATGTCAGTTTCTGAGGCCAACAGTTGCTCAGACGCTTAATAATAACAACCTCCAACCTCTAATTTAAAAAATGTGCATCAGAAACCCAGCTGTAGCAATCATTCACCTCAGTCAGAAGATGGGAATAGCCCTTTGGCTTGTGTGACAATAAATAATCATAAAATAGTTCCAGTACCTGGAGAACTGAAGATCTCTTTATAATGCAAATATTAAGTAATTTTCTTTACCCACTAAGCAGACCTACAATATGCATGAATATGGTATACTCTGGAACTAAAATTTACTATCAATTTCTTTAAAAAATTGGCATAAAATAGGCCAAAGAAATAATGGTGTTCTTCATAAGTGATCTTTAAAAACATTTTCTGAGGCTGTTCTTTTTCCAGCAACCTTTTCATATTTGATTAACATTCCTTCCTTTTTTTCTGGTTCAGAACATTACTTCTCTGAGCTGCGTTGGATCTAAAAATGAAAGCAAGAAAACTCCACAACCTTTGTGATCCTAGGAAAACTGACTCTATTATTTCCATATCTCAGGTTTATCTTGTATGTTGTCAAGGCACAAAAAAGATATGTAATTTTTACACAGGATGCAAGGAAAAAAGAAAAGTAAAAAGAAGCTAAAGCCTTTCAAGCTAAACTTTCTTTGCAGCTAAACATTTTTCAGATGTTCCAAACACAGCAGGTAAAATATTCTAGGATTATGTTCAGATCTCTCTGAGAGTACAAGAGTTCATTCAAAATACTCCCTAAAAGAAAACAAAAGACAAATTCATTAGTAGGGATCACAGAATTCCCCTCAGTTAAAAGCCATGTATTAATAACTGACAGAAAACATTGAATCTGCTTCAGTGAAATACTACTCCAAATATTTGTGGATTAGGCTGATGGAATCTTTCAGTTACCCGGAAATGTCTTGGGCACAGGGAATTGTGTACATGTATTATTCAGCAGACAAAATGCTGCATGGTCACAAAAAGCTTCTCAAAAGCACTGGGATGAGATCTCACACGCTTCTGAGATGCGGTCTAAATAGGAAGGTAGTGACTAGGAATGTGTGGAGTTTCCATCAGTAATGTCCTAACCTACTTGTTTTAATTAAATCAAAGTACTCCAAGCAGTTTGCTACTCTACTGCAGTAATAGCAGAGCTATAACCTCCAAACACATAGAGAAAGCCTGTATGCTTATCTGATATTTTTTTCACATTTAAGGGCATTTTGTTTTGTTTTTTACAAGGAGATGTATTATGGTTTGGGACAAAAGTGTGAAGAATATGAGGCAATTTTGAGGTTTACAATATAAGAAATACATTAAACTATTACAGATTGTCCAAATGAGGGAAATTAAGATGTAAAAAACCTTGAGCTGCAGCTGACGTCACTTGGTCATTTCATCTCTGAATTACAATTGGGCTACCCCAGTTTTGCATTAAAAATTTCTTCTCCTGACAGCAATCATCACTGATCACTAAGATTTAAAAAACAAGAGAAACAAAAATAAAAATAAACCGAAAAGAATACAAACAAAAAAAAAAACACTGGAAACACCAGAAAGACTTGTACTGTGAGATAGTGACGTTAATTTGGCTTTTTTGTTTAAAAATTCAAAGGAATAACTTCCTGGATTCTGTCACTACTTGGCATAAGCTATCATTGATTTTTTT
>VXBN01014344.1:24694-39349 GCA_013397395.1 Sinosuthora webbiana
TTTTTTTTTTTTTTTTTTTTTTTTTTCATTCTCTGCTTTTGCTTTTAAGGTGTTCTCATATCCTGCCTCACCAGATTTGATCCAGAACTTACTATCGCTCCTTAAACTTCAATGGGCACTGAAAAATACTCAGGTTGACACCGATTGCATATTTTTAAAAAGTTTTTCTCTCGCTTTTCTATGCCATGATAATTCAGAAGTTTTCCTAATTTATTTAGTGGTGCCTGAACCATGTATAAAAGATAGGATATCCATAGTAAAGATAATGTGTCCATGAAAAATTTGACAAGAGTCCAACTATAAGTGTTTGAACCCAGTAGGTATCAGTTAAAGTTTGGCATTAATCAATATATATGTAAGGGGCATTTCCATAGGAGTACATAGAACACCAGAATCAGTCTAATCTTCAGTCCCTGAAAGATGGAGGGAAGGATTATATAACAGTATCTAGAGAAATGAGGGAGGCTGAAAGAAAAAGAGTCCTTTCAGAGAATATAAGCATAGAGAAAGAACATTTATATACTTCAAAATTACTTTTCTCAGTTTTTTTAGCACCCTAATAAAAACATTTATGCTTAATTGTCAATCTCAAAGGGCATTGGTCTAGGTTGTTTCTGTATTTTGTCAGATATCAACTAAGGAATTATCAGGCTGTGTCAATCTAGGGTAAGAAACCAGTTGTTTACTAGTTTGTTGTTGCTGTTTGCTGTAATGGAAAACAAGTAATATTGTACCTTGTAAGGAATGAATGGCTGTCTTTGCAGGTGTTGTTAAGGCTGCCTGCAATGCCCGCACACAATCACATGGAAACAGTGAGATTAGATCCCAGCTACTCTGCCTCTGTTATTAGATGGAAAGTGAAGATATGTGTTGCAACCCAATAGTTTCTCTAGTTCAAGAGTGGTGCTATAGCAAGACACTTGCAGACCCTTGCCTGTAGATTTCCCTCCCATCAGATTTCCCTCTGCCTTAAATTCACCCATGAATCTCAAATGCTTTTTAATTATACTATGGTATATGAAAAGATGGGAGTTTTTACCCTAAAACCCAAATAAAAACAATATACACACACTTTGCTCTTGAGGGAAGGTAACAGGGAAGCAGCAGTACATAAGGGTTGAAAAATTCTCCCACCTTGATCTGTGGGAGAATTTGTGTGTTTTTTCTCCACAAGAGAACTTTTAAGGACATACGAAACTGGTGGACAACTTTTCCTTATTTGAAGTAAGAGCTGCCACAGTCTTTTATCTTGAGCACAAATGAATTTAACAGTGTCTTGTCTCACAGTGCTGGACAGCAGATTAGTGCAATGCTGTCTGTGAGGGAGATGCAGATCCTGTACCCACCTCAGGGCTCCTTCTCCAAGTGGCATCCAGCTCACCTGGCAGCCTGCAAGTCCTGGAACTGAAAACTGCAGATAATTCTCCTCCATGACTTTTCCTTCCAGGAATGCCTAGCTGTGCACACAAGTGTAGTACCACTGGCTGTCTGCTGGCAGCCACAAGCCAGTGAGATTAAGAATTATGGTCTATATTTATATGAAAATATAAGATTAAGGTATCAGATTTCTAGGAACTGCAATGCTGCTATAAACTTTGGTGTGTCTCTTTGCATGTCCAATTCAGTTTGATGTAACAAGAGCATTCTAGAGAAAGGATGCATTTTAGAAAGTCAAATAATCTCCTTGGGAACTTTGACCTCTGATTACTTCAAAAACTACTAGGAAATATATCATCCTCTTCATTATACCTGAGATGTCTGAAAGTTGTTTTCTTTCCTTACTCTTTCCCATTTTTAGTTTTGATAAACTATGGCAATCTGCTTTTGGGGAATTCATATTGCTTCACTATAAACTGTTTAAATCCAGAGAGAAGTGCTAGCAATTTTATGGTGAGTTATTCTGCAGTCAGCAACAGAGAGAGACAGCAGAGAAAGGTTTAGAATTGGCTATTAAGGACAATTGAATTGTTAAAGTTACCACCCAGGCTGTGATGCTAGAAATCAATACTTGACATGGCGACTTCAAATCCAGTAGATAAAGACACAATGATTATGGTATCCAGTGAAAATACAAAGGAGTCTCTTGAACAGCCTTCAGTTACTGAGCAGTGGAAGATTGTGCAAAGATAAATTAGAAAACTGGGGGCAAGAAAAAGGAGTGTAAAATGTCGTGATCTGTAAGAAGAGTATATCCATAGTACATCCAAATTCACCTTTTTGTGGCCTGGTAACTTTCTCATCTATGAATAAAGAGCTCTTGTTTCTTCTTAGCCAAAGTGACGTGGTACAATTCGTGTTTAGGATATACCTGCTTGCCTTGTTGTACAAAAAAAATCCCCCAAACAGAAACCACAAACAAATCCAACCCACTAAATCCAGTACCTGAGCAGCAGCAGTCACTTCAGATCAACTGCTGAACCCTTGACTCAGTGGGCTTGCTTGCTTCTCCAGGAGCACTTCAGCCCCCTGATCTCTCTCTCTTTCTCCCTGCTTTTTATCTTCAGATCTTGGTGGAAGGTTATTGCTTATTGCTACTCACAGATTTAGGACTTGGGAAGCTTGTCAGGGTTTTGTCAGAGAGCGAGAAGTAAGTGAAGACAAAATGAATTCTTGCATTGAATCTGCCTATCACAGGGATTTTTAGCACGTGTCCAGTGATTCTGTGGGCACTGGTGGACAACTTCTAAGGCCATATGAAATCTGGTGGACAACTTTTTCTCATTTGAAAAAAATTAAGAAAAAAAGAGAGAAGAGGGAAGAGGGAAGAGGGAAGAGGGAACAGGGAAGAGAGAAGAGAGAAGAGAGAAGAGAGAAGAGAGAAGAGAGAAGAGAGAAGAGAGAAGAGAGAAGAGAGAAGAGAGAAGAGAGAAGAGAGAAGAGATGCTTATGTGCCATATAAATATCTTACAAATAAAAATGTCTAAAAGGAGCTAAAAATTTTTAGAGTTCCACAGGCAAAAAAAAGGTCCAACAACATTTAAAATAACTGGTCCTTCATATTTTCTCTTCAAGAGATGACAATTGCTATTACTTTTCAGAAATTATTTTTCCATACTAAAACATTAATTTTTACCACATGGCTGATTTGCTTGTATCACAGCTCTCCGTTTTGGACAGGATGTTTTGGAAACTGCTTACATGAAGATTCTAGCAAGAAACTGAAGTGATCCAGTATTTCCACCTCTATGGCATGACAGGGAAGTGTCACCCAGTTTCCCTTTGGACTTTTCCATTGACTAGAGGCTGCTGGTGGAAAGAAAGGATGTAAAGACCTTGTGCCATTGGTTTAAGATCCTTCTGTCTTACTTCTGCTGAAAACAATGTGATTTTAGAGGTATTCACAAAGCAAAGATGCAGCTTCCAAACAACTGAGCTACAGTAAGGACCAAACATTCCCCACGGTTCTAGAGGCATAAAATCATCAAGAACTAAGAGTTTATTTTTAAGTTTCAAGGGAAGGTATATAATGAGCATGGTCACTTGTGTAAGTTTTTCTTTTGACACAGCATCATTGCTGACAAGGGCAGAATTGAATACTTCAAAATTTGTTTTGTTTTGTCTTTTGACTCAGTAGCAACCATTATTTCTCAGTACTAATTTTTAAAGTTCCTCACAAAAGAAGTTTCAGATCTAATTCTGGAGATGATTTTTTTGTGCCAGAATCTTTGTTTGGATTAGCAATAGAAACTCAATCACTCTAATTCAATCTGAACAAAAGTCTTGCTGGCAAGACACCACAAGATGAACCAAAAACTTGCATACTGGCTTTACTGTCTCACCTGAAAAGGCACTTTTTTGTCCTGTTGCTTTTAGCCTTTCTGATACCAAGTGATGGAAAAATACCTTCAGCACAATTCTGCTACAGCCAGTTCACCTGTATGCCTGTGTTTAGTGAGGTGGACTAAAAAGTGAGAGACTTTTTTCCTTTAAAAAGAAAAGAAGTTGTTCTAAAGAGATGCATTTGCTGTTGATAAAAACAGAGTGATTAATTTACACATACAGCTGCCTCTAAGGCTGACAGACACCCTCTTGACACTGTTGAGCAGCTGGATCTACCAGAAGTTAATATTTCATAGCAAAACTTGGCTTTTTCTGATAAACACGGAAGAGGTGCTGCTGGCAGAATTGCCATAGGCTAGCTTCTGTCAGCAATGAGCTTTGTACAGTGTAAATGGTGTCTTTGACACTCCACTCTTTGACTAAAGGGTATTAAATTTGTGCTTTTCCAATCTCCTCTTACATCTTAATGTTATTTTTGGATCTTCCATGATGTCAGCATATTTCTCCTTGGAAGAAACTACTGTGGTGTTGGTAGTAATTACATATGTGATAAAATTCCAAAGGTAGAAGGATAATTTTGTTTCCTGGTAAGAAATGATAATCAAGGTCCTTATTTTAGTTAAGGAAGGTTTTGGGTGACTAAGGACAGTCACAAGGATAACTGGGTTATTAACTCTAAAAAAGAGAAAGTGTCTACCAACCAATAACATATCATTTTATATGCACTATTACATCTAATGTCTATATCTATATTTATTGGTATATTTTCTGTATTATGCATGTACATGTTCTTACACTATATAACCAATTCAGCTATATTACTGTTTTTTCAAGAATAGCTCCTTATTTTTTTCTGAATGAATAAATAGGATTTGATTAAAGTATATACACAGTCATCTAATCAAGCACTGAACTACTTTAAATGAATACCCGGCCTTCTGAATAGGAAATGTGGTCTCTTACTTGAAGATATCCATCTTTTGAAGTCTGCTGTTCCTCTGGATACAGTATGTTATCAGACTACTGCAGACCAGCTATCTTTTGCTTAGGATAGAACAGAGCAATTACTCACTTCAAGTTTTTAGTATCAGAATTATCCAGGAAGCTACTAAAAATCTCAGCAAAAATTAGTGATGTTTAAATCTCATGAATGTTGTGTTGGATATGAATCAACAATGCAGAAACAAAAACCATTAAGCAGTCACTTTCTGATCTACATATGCATAAATCAACAATTTCTCCTTACCAAAGCAATCAGGATGGCTTGCAGTAAAGCTGTTTTTCCAAAGATCATATTTTTACTGAAAATCTAGGTCTTACACACTCCCTTTGAAAAAATTAGGTGACAACACTCCTGGCTTGATTCATTGCACATCTTTTCCAGAAAAATAAAACGTGAAGCCAGGTTTATGTTCTTATTACATAAAACTTAGAGACTCAGTGGTTGTCAGAGACACCTCTTCCATTGTGCTGTCAATAAACAAAAAGCAACAAATTTAGCAAAAAATTTAAACACTTTTAATCCCTCAAAGATGGGACAAAACTCATGATCAGTCTTATGTAAAGATCAATTGCTGTCTAAAGGAAAAAAATAAACATAATTCTCTAGTTTTCCTATATTTTGCAACTTAATCAACTATGTTGATACTTTACTAGCATTCTATACACAAATTAAGGGGTTTTTATGTTTGGGCATAGAAAAAATGAACTGATGTTGCAAAAATTTATTTTCTTATATGTGGAAGTATTGTCCATTGATTTTTACCTGGAAGTATAACAAATAGTTCTGAAAAAGTGTTCTTTACATGTTTACTTGCTGTAAGTACCTACTAGGGCCCAAGGAAGGGAAGCATAAATATAGAAGTCTGCATTATACATAGCAAATGCAGATGTGGCAGCATATATTTTTTTCACATGAAATGAAATTTATCTGGTACTCTTAGACTAATTGTTTGTAGCTATGCTGAACAGTTCTAAGGAGTGAGATAAAAATAATATTGGCTATTGTGCTGTATAAAACTCAGAGGATAATGTAAAAAAAAAAGTCCCTGCATTCTTACTCATTAATATCTACTTCATAAGCATCTGATGCTGTTTTCAGGGAAAAATGAACAGATACACTTGGGATCCTTTTGAGGGTGTCTGGGTTTTGGTGATTGCTGCCATTGCTGTCTCAGTCTCTTAAAGTGGAAGGAGAGCTCAATGCTGGCTTCTGCAATGGCCCAGATAAAGGGAGAAAGAATTGCTCCTCTTCCCCTTTTCCAGTGCCCTTGAATGGCTATGTTCATAATATAACAGTGTCCATATATTTTTAAACTATGGATAAAAATATAAGAACTCAAAACATATAAAAGACTCTCCTTTATTCTTTTTTCTTTCAGAGTATTATCATGAGAAGAGACAGTTTTTCGCTTGTTCCAGCACAGTGTCTGTGAGAAAGAGGTGCTTTCAGGTCAACACAAGCTATTTCAGGAAAAGATGCTGGCAATATCAGACCAGGGCTTCCATCAGTGAAGTCACACAGGTCATTGTGGAGGAAAACTCTCATTAATGGTGCAGGTGTTGGTCTCAGAACTCACCAGGGTTTGCATTTAACTTGAAAAAGCAAAAGTCCCAGTACTATATCTTTTTAAATAGTATAAAATTTTCAGAGTGAAATGTTAGATACCTGTATTCTCCTACCCCCTGAGGGCTATTAAGCAGAATATAATTGATTTCTTTTACCACAGAATTACAAAAACTAAGCAAGAGCTGTATTAATGATTGATGGCAAGATAAGTTATGAGGGAAATATAAATTACTAAATACTCATTAAATGTTGAGAAGCAGCTGAAATGTTTTGTACCTTCAAAAAATATGTAAGAATAGGGTAATTACTGCAAAGGAAAGTGTAGATATGGAATTGTTCTCAGGAAAATGTAATTTTAAAACTGCTACTAAGAAGAATCAACTGGACCCTGAAATAGTCTCTCAAGAAAAGTGACAGGAGCCTTAAATATGTGACTAAAACTGTGCAGAACATTTAAGAATATGGCACTGGTGATGGGATGGACTGAACAGGTGGTCCACATTAATTTCCTTCATATGCTTTTTCTGTGGGTCCATGAACACATTCAAGAAATCTACAGTATATAAACATCTTCTGTGCACTCCTATAACACATAAAGGGGCCCTTAAAAACTTGTATGACTGTAATATCCGCCATATGTTCTTATTGTCAAAAATAGCAGCAAAAACCACAGTAATGGAAGAGAGCTTCTGAGTCTGGTCCATTTTTAACACTAGAAAACACACCGCATAATCTCATTCAGAGATGTGTGAAGCTTCATTTCAAGCCTAATTAAATTTTGCCCCTCTGATTCAATCCAGTAACTGCAGTCCCAGTACCTCCTTCCTTTCACACAAACCCTCATTTAATTTTAGCGCATACTTATTCATGACTGTTTACACTCATCTGTTCTTGTGCCACCACCATCCTTTAATAGCTCTTTAATAGTTCTTCTCTTCCCTGGTATTTTTTTAGAGAGGGCAATTGTACCCCTTTTTCTTCCCTTGTGTGGCAATTCTAAACAAGCCAAGTGCCTTCTTGTGTAAGATAAGTTTGTCGTTCTTCTGATCATCTGAGTAACACTAATTGCCACTTTCTGCAGCCTGAATTAATCTTTCTTGCATGTGTGTGACCATGCAGGAACTTATCAAGAGCTTTATTTAGAAGGATTTGTAAGTTCCCTATTCTTGAGTGGGAATACCTCACCTGATACTTTTATTTTCATGACAACAGCAACATTTGAAGGTCACAGACACCCTGTGATTGATTAAAACACTAAATCTTTCTTTTTCTCTGTCACTTTCAGTTGATGAGTTCTCTGTTTATATTAGTGGATCTTGCCAAATGCATGAGATGCCACTTTGCATGATTAAATTTTGTCCCTTCTCAGTTAGTTTCCTTGACCAGGTCATTTAATTCTTCCTGCATGTTATTCTGAGTCTCCTGTGTATTGATGATGCCTCTCAAATTTGCACTATCAGTAAATTTAATTATTACATTCTCATTTCTTGTTCCAAAGTCATTACTGTCTAAGAACAGTCTGTCAAGCTTTTGAAGATTCCACCAGTAGCTTCTGCCCAGTCCTTTTAGTAGTGTCTGTCACAATTTCCTTTTGACATTTCTTCCTTTCTAATGACTTCTGTAGTAATGACTATTTCCATTATCTTTGCCTGGCTATGAGCTACCATTCTATGACATATTTTCTTGAAATCTAGTGAAATAAGTCCATCATTCACCCTTTGTTCAAATAATATATGTTATCAAAGGGCCTATTTAACATGACTAAAACCATCCTTGGCAAGTTTTTTTTTATGATTTTGCCAATGTATTTAATACAACCTACATTTTTTTGTACGGCTGTGTCATTCTGCTAAAATTTATTCACAGCATTTGTGTTGGGCAGATTGTATCATGTTATTCTTTAATACCTTTCCTTGACATGTGTCTTTACTGTTCTGCGGTCAAGCAGTATCTCTTTAAACAGTGCAATCATAAAATCTTTCTACTAGACCTGACTCTACAGACCAGACCATAGTCCAGAGATTTCATCTGCTTCTTCAATCTGTGTATGCTAACTTTATACAGGTAGACATGTCTATTTCTAGTGATGCCTTAAGCTTTAGCTTTCATATTTGCAGATTCTATGTTACCTAGGTATGTAGTTTTGAGCCTCATATTAAGTGCCAGTAAGCTTTCTTCACAGGGTAGGTAGACAAAACAAACCCCTTTTTGCTGAACACCAAGGACAACTCTCAGGCCCGAAAACATAAACAATGGTGGACTGAAGGGAGGAACAAGAAGGATGGGACCTCACAACCTGAAGCTGTAATTGGACAATTAAACCCCAATATGCAAATGGACCAAAACTGATAAAAATGTAAGATCTCGTGACCGGGCGGGTTTTTTTTTGGTGCAGCATGTTTGTAGTGGTCTCGGGGTGCAGCCTTGGTCAGGCTTCGGTCCCGTCCAAGGTGAATCCTGGAGGCCTGTCAATAAATACCTATTTTATTCTCTAGCTCTGTCCAGTCTCTGTTTCAGGTCAGCCTTCTAGGCAACACTAGTTCTAAATATAGTTCTGCTGGCGATTTTGCATCATCCTTCTTACTGAAAAATGAAGCAAAGTTCACATCATGTTTGTCCCACATCTGAGTCCTTTCTACATTGCATCCTGGCCCCTGAATGTTTTTCCTGTCCTTTCTTCTGTTTCTGCAACAAGAAAATCTCCTTCTCTACTGTGTGTGTATTTTTGATTTTCCTTAGCAAGGCTTAATGTAGTTTGACTTTCTTGACTATTTGACTTTATCATATGCCCCCTGCTCTCCAAAAGATAGCTGACAGTCTTTTTTTAACAATCACCCATCTGTTCTATTTCTTGCAGCTTTTTGTTTGTTTTCAGCATCTTTTACTGAGAGGAAGAATGATATTCTTTGTCAGTAGGTTATCAGATAATATTTTTTAAGCCTAGGAGAACTCTCCTAAGGCATCTTCTTTATAAACGGCAATATAAGTATAAAAAGGCTCTCAGGAAGAGAAGAGGCCTAAGGTTTATAAAAAAACAGGATCTGCTCCCATAAGTGAAAATAGAGGTGACTGGAATGCTTTAAGTGTGCTAAAAGAAGAAAAAAACCCAGAGAAGGGAGAAAAAAGTGGAAAATTAAAGACCTGAATATTAGCTGAGATTTTCTTACTCAGGTGACTAGCTGGGATGGAAAATACTCAGCACAGCCATTATCAGTATTTTCACATATCTCTAAAGAAAACATATTGTTTTCCCTTACTTTTTTCTTTCCCCCATTTTGTTTTTCTCTCATGTGCAGGTATCCCTGCTAGATATTTTTGTAGCACTGAATGAAGTTTTCTAATGTGGTAATTATGTTTTGAAAGCAGAGATACTGTGACAAATGGCAGGTAAAGCAAGAATAACTGAGACAAGGGGACAAGAAGCAAAACACTAGAGGAAAAAATATTTTAGAAACCCATGAGTGAAGACTGGGACGTGAAATGGATGGATGGATGGATGGATGGATGGATGGATGGATGGATGGATGGATGGATGGAAGATAATCACAGTTAGTGACTGAAAATAAAATACTTGCTATTCTTATTATTCTCTTCTGTTTACAAGGAAACTCTTACTGAGTGAAATTGAAAACTGATTGAAATTAAGAAGAAAATTAAAGGTAATTAATTTGTGTGTGTGTATGTGTTTCATCAGTTTAGTCTCTGTCTTTACTTTTTCAGTTTTATTAAGAATGAGCTGTCTAGAAAATTCATATCACATCATCCTTTAGAGACAGGTGATTGGAGATGGGATGTACTGAAGCTCAGGCTTTTGTGTGGCTCAAAAACCTGAGCCACACCTCAGGCTTTATCAGTCTGGCTGCTTCAAAATGTGCCATGGCTACACTGACAAAGGTGGAAGCACAGCATCTCTTGGTTGAGCAGAAACCTCTGGAATGACAAGTAGAAATACAGCAGAAGAATGGCACTATAGTATATTGAACCAATAGCACAGATAAACATTATAAAAAATAATTCATATTATTAGAGGCAGACTCAGGAACAAGATGCTAAAGAGCAGCACCAGGGAAAGGGATCTGAAGGTCCCAGCTGATGATGAGTTGAACATGAGCCAGCAGTGCCCTGGCAGCCAGGAGGGCCACCATGTCCTGGGGAGCATCAGGCACAGCATCACAGCCAGGCAAGGGAGGGAATTGTCCTGCTCTGCTCTGGGGCAGCCTCAGGTCAAGGCTGGAGGCAGTTCAGGTCCCAAAACACAAAAAAGACACTAAACTGTAAGCAAGTGTCCAAGGAAGGGCAACGAAGATGGTGAAGGGCCTTGAGAGAAGGTGAACAAACCTAATGATCTCAGCTGCAGCTGACGTCATTAGGTCTGTTCAGCCTGGAGAGAAACTGAGGTGAGACCTCATTGCAGTGACAACTCCCTTGTGAGGGGAAGCAAAGGGGCAGTGATCTCTTTTGTCAGGTGACCATGACAGGACCCAAGAGAAGGCATGAAACTGTGTCAGGGTAGGTTTAGGTTGGATATTAGAAAAAAGTTCTTCCTCTAGAGGGTGTTCAGGCACTGGAAGAGGCTCCCCAGAGAAGTGGTCACAGCACCAAGCCTGACAGAGTTCAAGAAGCATTTGAACAAAACTTTCAGGCACCTGGTGTGACTCCTCCGTCTCTCCTGTGGAGAATTTCCTTGATCCTACTGGGTCCTTTCAAACTCTGGATATTCTATGATTCTATTATTTGTAATATGAATTAGGTAAGGTCCTGAACAACTGCTGAATCAGTGGTAAAATTTTATCAACTATTAAAATCAATTTCAAGGACTTAACTTTGTAGTATTAGTTCAAAGTTTATTAGTTTATATGCGTACTACAGAATAGTTTGTATTTCTTATTTTGCTTCCTACTATTACATTTCCAGGATAAGACAAAAACCCTGTATGCAAGAAATTGATATTTTGTCCTTGAACCTTGCTTGCAACTGAAAATTGAGAAGCAGATAATAAGCATCTTCAGTTACAGACCAATGCACATGGTCTAAAACTCTTAGTGACATTTCCATTGAGTCAAGGAAAGGAGATGATCGACATCTTCTCATCCTATTCTTATTTGCTCTTACTTGGTCTGAAGTGTGGAAGGATTTAAAAAGTCAAATTTTCTGTCACCATGGAATGGGTAATCTCAAACAAAATATGATACTTGTGTGAAAAATACCATGGAGAAGGATGACTTGTTTTAGTAGGACAAATATCTGAAAGAAATGCTGGTTCTTGAGGCTAAATTAGGTGAAATAGGGTAACTGCTACTAGTATGGGTGGCAACTTCAAAACATTCATGAATACATCAGTTTAAATGTCCAGGGAAACTACATTCTTGCAGAAACTAGACACTAATCTCTAAACACTAAAATTAACTTTCTGGAAAGTATTTGCATCTGTTCACATTTTCTCTATGTCTATAAAATGGTGTGCATGTTTTTAATAGTTAGAAAACTAATAAATATTGAGAGGCATATCAATGGTTAATTAAAATTACATTAAGAGGTAATGTATTACATAAGCAACTTTGCTTACTGCATTGTTCTAACTTTTGAAGCATTCCATTCAATACAGACTTTTAAGAATAACTGCAGCAATCATACTGTGCACCTGTAAAACAAGTACATAGAAGTGAGCAACAGCTAAGGCATTCACATGAAGCATGGGTGCCATGACCTTGTGTTCTATTCCAGAGAAACATTTCATAGAAGTTACTGTTTTCCTGCACTGTATTGGCTTTGTCCTCAGTAAGTACACCTGAGAAGGAAACTGTTAGGGACACACGTCAATGATCAGATTTTAGAGGCAAGGACTTTAGGTCCTTATATACTTGAACCAGACTTCCCATAGATCGGTAAAATCAGCTTTCTGGACACAGCAGTTTCTGCCATGTGTTTTAGGCTCCTGCCCTGCAATTTCTTGTTTGGGACCTGTCTATATCCACTGGCTGCCAAGGTGCATACCTGACATTTAGTGTCTCCTGGGAAGCTGATGTCTGACAGATGCTGTCTTCAAGGTAAGATGCTAGCCAAGATTGGGGTCTCCAGATAACAGAGCTACTGATCCTGGTAATTATAGGCCAGTTAGCCTGACCTAGGTATTCAGTAATGTAATGGGACAGTTTATAGTGAGCGCAGCACTTACAGGATGGGCAGGGTATCAGACCCAGCCAGAATGGGTTGAGGAGGGGTAGGTCATGTTTGACCAACCTGATCTCCCTTTATGACCAGGTGACCCAACTGGTGAATGCAGGAAAGGCTGTGGATATTGTGTATTTGGACCTCAGCAAGGCCTTTGACGCTGTCTCTCACAGCATACTCCTGGAAAAGCTGGCAGCCCATGGTTTGGATAGGAGGACTCTTTGCTGGGTTAGGAACTGGCTGGATGGCCGGGCCCAGAGAGTGGTGGTGAGAGGTGCTGGATCCAGCTGGCAGTCAGACACTAGTGGTGACCCTCAAGGGTCTGTGCTGGGGCCAGTTCTGTTCAATATTTTTATCGATAACATGGATTAGGTTACTGAGTCTTTCATTAGTAAATTTGTAATGACACTAAGCTGGGAGTGTGTGTTGATCTGTTGGAAGGTATGAGCGCTCTGCAGAGAGACCTGGGATGGTTGGATGGATGGGCAGAGTCCAATAGGATGAAGTTTAGTAAGTCCAAGTGCTAAGTCCTCCATTTTGGCCACAATAACCCCATGCAATGCTATAGGCTGGGGATGGTGTGGCTGGACAGTGCCCAGGCAGAAGGGACCTGGGGGTACTGGTGACAGCAGCTGAACATGAGCCAGCAGTGTGCCCTGGTGGCCAAGAAGGCCAAGGCATCCTGGCCTGGANGAAGGACATTGAGACACTTGAGCACATCCAGAGGAGGCAAAGAGGCTGGTGAGGGGCTTGGAACACAAACCCTGTGAGGAACGGCTGAGGGAGCTCAGGTTGTTTAGCCTGGAGAAAAGGAGACTCAGAGGTGACCTTATCACTCTCTACAACTTCCTGAAGGGTGGTTGTAGCCAGGTGGGGGTTGGTCTCCTTGTCCAGGCAGCAACTGACAGAACAAGAGGACGCAGTCTTAAGATGTACCAAGAGAAATATAGGCTGGATTTTAGGAACAAGTGTTTCACGGGAAGAATAATAAAGTACTGGAACCATCTGCCTGGGGAGGTGGTGGAGTCACCATCCCTGGATGTCTTTAAAAAAAGACTGGATGTGGCACTTGGTTGCCATGGTTTAGTTGAGGTGTTAGGGCATGAGTTGGATGATCTTGCAGGTCTCTTCCAACCTAGTCATTCTGCGATACCTTACATGGTCATAAGCATTCTACTTAGTGTCTTGGTTTGGCAAGATAGGAATCTGCCAGGGAAAGCTACAGTTTCCCTTGGAAGGGAGAATGTAAACACTCTCCCCCGGCCTTCCAAATTATTATAATTTTGCAGTTAAAGGCTTTCAGGCAAAGATTTGGGAATAGGAATAACAGTTCTTTTCCAGGAATATTAAGAATACAAATGTAGCAGTACAAAAAAACAAGTAAGCAATCAAACAAACAAACAAAAATCCTAGAAACCCTGACAGTCAGAAATACAACCTGACACCCTCTTAGGGTGTTGGAAGCAATCCAAAGTAAGCCCTACTGGAGTGGCAGATGCGGTTCTGTTGGAGTAGAGACTGTTGGTCCTGTAGAAAGGGTCCAGTAATGGCGAGATGTGTTCAGTCCTCCTTCAGTAATCCAGTGGGAAACAGGATACCTGGCGTTCTGGTGTCTCAGTTTTTATCTAGGTAGGAATGGTTTGGCTCCCCCCACTGGGTGGAGCATCTCACAATGGGATGATGTAATGTGTCATGTCATTGGTGAGCCAAATGGCCCATTAAGAGAAGATATCCTCCTGGAAGGAGGATGGGTCATGGAAGAGATAAGGAGCATTGTTCCACCTGGTTTTAACAGCTGCAGCTGGCCCATTACCAGAAGGCTCTCGCCCCCTTCCCCCTGGAGTTACAGGAGATAAAGTAAATACCTCCCCAGCCAGTTTCAACAGATTAAATAGAGTAAACATTTCTTTGGTTGCATAACCCACAGACTTAGACAGCCATTTAAGTAATACGGTCTTATTTCAGGAAGGTTTTGGGCTTGTCTTATCTTACTAGCTGTTTAGAGACAGATCACATTGATTTTTTTGTCTTCACCTTGGCTCATGAAAGGCTCCCATCACTTTCTCCATAAGGTGTCAGCTTCTTGACAGACAGGTCAATTGCCACAACAACTCATATATATATATAAATATATA
>VXBN01014344.1:39430-67089 GCA_013397395.1 Sinosuthora webbiana
ATGTATGTATATCTATATCTATAGTTTTTCCACTGAGAGAGACAGAATGGCTTTATTCACAAAAGCAGAAGAAAACATCTTCTAACAGGCCAACACGACCCTTTTATCCTTTTTGAGACATATCTCTTCTTAAGGAAAAAATTGCTGCATTCACCTTCTTCTTCCTCAGGAAGATTCTTAAACTTCAGAAGTTTAAAGCATGTGTGAGGGCAGGGGTGTATGCTGGTTGTGGGACTTCCCTTATGAAAACAACCTGCATGACATGTGAGCCTGCAGACTTGTGTGTTTAGAAGAAATCATGTTAGAGATTGCTTTTTGGTACAGATACAGCCATACTGCATCATACAAATAAGAAAGAAAGCAAGGAAAAGAAAGTGCAGAAAAGGATAATAATGTCCTGCTGGAAGGAGTGTTAAATTAATGTGAAGAGCTATCCCTTGGGTGGATTCATAAAAACTGTAGGCAAGGTATTCAGTGTCCAAATGAATTACTTGCAAAGTGATTGCTTGGAGCTGCACCAGGTTTTGCCTAGTTAGCATTCATCAACACAACTGCCACAGCTCTGCTTGCAGGCCTGCATGCAAGCCCACATGCATGCCAAGAAAGGGAAACATGAGAAGGGATAAAAAGAGAAGCAAGAGAGAAAAGCCCCATCAGCACAGCATAGCCATTCATTCTGACCAAAACAGCCTTGCCCAGCTTTCCCAGGGCAAAGCCACAGAGACATAATGAAGAGAAATTACAACAGCTGTGCATATCAGGCACACAAGGTTTCAATGCAAAGCTCTTTGTCAGTGGAAGGAAAACACAGTAGGGTCTTCTCTGTAACTGTGACATATATGGAGATTCATGTGGTATTTATATTCTATCAACACACAGAAACACAGGATAAAGTAGCCAAAACCAGTTAGCATTTCTGATGTCAAAAACTAAACTGTCTGAAAGAAAATGTACATATAGAATAATCTTTCACTTCCCAAGCAGGAAGTGATACTCCCATCTTTCACTCACTGTCTACTACAAACTACTTTATCAGCCTTTTAAGGGAGCAGTGACTTCCTCTGAGAAGTCATATCCTATGGGTGTATGCAAGAAATTCAAAGGCTTTTATTCTGACAATAAACTACTATTTATACCCCTCAGAGTTTCTCTGGAGCAAGCAGTACATATTAACCACCCAAAGACATTAAGCTCCAGGCTGTATATAGAGAAAACTTCATTGTCCATTCAAATGACTGGGAACGAAAAATATCCCAAGACTGAAGTCAACACAGATTCCTACCAGCCAAACTGTCAGTCATGCCTGGGGGAGGTTCAGGACAGCAGAATGCCAACTGGCTCAAATCCTTCATAGGTTTTATTGTACATCTCAGGAAGACTATTTTTTTAAAGTTTGTCTAAGATTTCTGCAAGTATTTCCTATCAATTTTCAGAAAGAAAGAAATAAATACTGGGTGAAAGATGTTTGACTTCATAAGCTTTCCTTCTCTCTTCTGCAGTCTCCAACGATTCCTCATATTTGAATAAGATATTAAACAGTGTCATTTCCAAAAGACCTCCATGATTGTATAGAGATGGAAGCCACGGAAAGAGAAAGGTTGGTGAAATGTCTGCTGAAAGACATAATGATTTACCTTTAGGAACAGGAATATTCATGGAAGATGCCACAAAGGGAACAAGTAAAGCATAAGCAGAGAAACTGATGTGTAGAATGGAGTCTAGGTCACTTCTAAAATTTCCTTAGTCTTTTCTACATCCCACCCTATTGTCACCACCCAATAGGAAAATATCTAGAATTTAATGTTACTAACCAAAGCTTCATTTCTTCATTCCTCACTGAATATGTTCCCATTTTTGTTGCACCAGTTGATGAGATTGTCTGATTGTCTGAGCCTCCTAAGGCAAGAAAGTAATCTCTGAAAGCATGAGTAACACATTTGGGAGAGACAGAAAATGCTTTAGGCTCTCAAGCCATTTGAAGGACCTGTGGCAAAGACCTCAGCAATTTTGCTGGGAAATGCTTTTTTTCAATTTCACTTTCTCTAAGCAAGCATGTGCGATTTCACACAATATTCTGTAAGCTGATACACTTGGATTTTAAATAACTGCAGATGTGTTTAATACAAGAGGGGTGTTGCTAATTCAAGTACAAGAAATATCCTTTTAAAACATTGGTTTAAAAAAAAAAAAAAAAAAGCTTGACACTGAAAGAAAATAACAATTGTTAGGCTACACCTGGAGTACTGGAGGAGCGGGGAAAGGGAAGGGCTAAACAGATTGCCATCAGTCCTTGGGGAATTCTGCATGCTTCCCTCACTGAAAGTTCTGTTCCCTTACCTTAGCCTGCTTTTTACTGGTAACATTTTTCCACTCCAAACCTATTGACCTCCTTTCCATCTGCACATGCAGAAGGATCCTTCATGGCAGAGTGTCCATCTTTGGAACAGGTTGTGCAGAATGATTGGAGACTCACCATCCCTGGAAGTTTTTCACATACACAGTGAGACCAGGCTACATCACATCTGGTTTAGTTTTGGCTACCATCCTGTTTCAAGTCAGAGGTTGGACTAGATGACAGAGATCCAGTCAATGTTTCTATGATTCCTTGAAATGGCAAAGCATGTTTTCTGGAAGATTTCTTTAAGGAGAGGACAGATTTTGCTGTTTGGAATTCTCTACATTGGATAAACTCCCTTTGGCCAAAGACAATGTCTCTCAAATAATGTGATCAAAGCATCCATCAAAACTAATCCACTTTGGAAACGTGTTTTGGCATAAGGTTATGCCTTCTGTTCTGAAAAAAATATAAGAAAAATATGACATTCTATTCAGTTCTATTACAATCTATTTTGTGGTATTATTGCTCATCAGCCACACAACACTTTGGATAAGTCAATAATCATGGGAGAAAAAATGTGATATTTTTTAATTTAAATCTTAAGATAATCTTCAAATATGCATTATTTTATTTCCTCATTTGAGATTATAAAACAGGTTCTTTTAACTATCATCAAAAGTCAGTTTTTTGAGCTAAGAACTCAGATATAAGAGAAAAACTTGTACTCAGATTTCCCTTCCACTGAAATTTAAATGGCATTATTAATGAAAGAATTGAGCTGAGGGAGATACATGAAAATAATCTCACCATATAGGTTTCATTAGAGAAAGTTTGTTCATCCTTCTTCTTGTTCAACCTTCTGCCAGGTGCTGGCAGCAAAAAGGGACAAGTCTTTGAAAGGGCCCATCTGCCTGTGGGCCCCTTCAAACACTTCAGAAGTGTTGGCTCGTTCCCCAAACAAATCACTTTAGGAAAGGCTCTTGCTGGGGCAAATCATTCATTTAGCAAGAAATTCAGAGCTGAGCACCCAGAAAACTTTCTTAGGTGCATAAAAAGGATACCGATTAGTTTGTGAAAGAACAATTAGCAGATCATTGATAGTTTAATCAGATATCTTACCTATAGTTCTTGTGAATGTAAGCAGTACTCCCACTGGAGACCACAATGTTGGGGCAGGAGACTTCCTCAGATTCCCAACTACTCCAGGCAGAATCTTTGCTCTGAAATATAGCCCCACATTGCAGCTACTCAGCTCTCTGTGAATTTCACATGACCTCAGTGGCACCTCTGTATCTGGACAGACTAGAGTATATCTAAGTAAAAGTTGATTATCCCTGCTTGCAGATACAACCAGTTTCAACGACAATTTGGATGAATTGGTTATAGGTTTATCTGCTACATTTTGATAGAAGAGAGCAAAATAACTTAATAACTATGTTGGCTTGGCTTCCAAAATCTGTCTTGGGCAAAGCCTAAGATGAGTTTGTTGAGCTGGAATTTTCCCGTCCTGGCATGCTTGCAGGGCAGAGGTGCAGGTGACAGCCCCCTCTATGGTTACTGAGTGTGGGCAGCAGTGGTGTTTCTCCTGGCATGGGTTTTGTGATAAATATGGCAGTGAATAAAAATTCGTGGAAAGAAATACAAAGATATATGTTTTATTGAAGTAAATATTAAAATATACAAAGTAGCCAGTTTAAAGATTTTTTCCCCAGAAAAGCGGCTGCAAGCGCTGTCGCCACTTATCAGGACGAGACAAAGAGCAGGACACAAGCTATCAAGCAGGACAAAGAAGCTGGCCAGCCGAGATACTGATCAGTATCACACCCGGCCAGGACACTTCACACCTGGAGTCCACCCACTGATACAGTCAGGAACTGTAGAGAAGAAATCGCATGTGAAAGACTTCTTCCATCTTGCTATTGACACAGCTCAACATTTCCAGGAAATCTACTCAACTCCATACTGGGACTCTTTGTTGGACTATTCCTCCTGCGCGTTTTGCCTCGGGACATGAAAAGCCCTATAAAAACCCCTAGCTGCAGCTCTCACTTCCGTGGATCTGGGAGCTCTGTACCTTCGGGAAACAGAACCTGGTCCACCCAGCGCTGCATCCCCCTTTATCATGGTTTTTCTCTCGTTGTTGGTGATTGGGATTGTTTTTCTAATAAATTGCTTTTAATATTAACCTGATTTTGCCATCACATTTATATCAGGTTTCACAGTGCTGTGATGAAACCACATCCTGAGCAACACATTGTCTCTGCTCTTGGCTACATGAAGACCTGCCAGGTGAAGCATTTCTATCAATCTCCAAAGTGTTAGTCTTGAGGGTTTTTTATGTAATTGACAGCAAATTCTACAGTACACACTTGAAACCCTTTACTTTTGAAGATTGTTTCTTTGATTAGAATGCATTCTGAAAGTCTAGTGCAAGAGGCTCTGCAAGACCTGACTACCTCAGTAAAACAACACTATTTTAGGGAGAGAAAAAATTGAGTCCTGTGTCACATCATCAGATTCTTTCAACATCTTGTTAGCAAGAATCTGCAGCTTGCTTTTGTGTATAGATACTGGGTAACAGATGTCAGGCTTAGAGAGGAAAATACTTAGGAAAAAAAACCAAAAAACCTATACAATTGTTGAATTCTCTAGCTAAAATGCTGAATTGCAGTGGCTGCAGTTTAAGATGTTGTTGTCTTGGGAGAGAAAAATGTTTTCTAACGAAATGATTTTATGTCAAGTTTTATTTACTAAAGTGAAAATATTTAATTTTGTAATCTGAGTAAAATGCAAAATTAAAAAAAATCAATGAAATAAAATTAGTAACTCTGATTCTATGTCTCTCTTATTGAACTACTAAAAGGCAGATGTGCTCTGATTAAGTGTACAAATATAGAAATATATTGATTACAGGAAGGAAGCTCCTTGAAATATTTCCTGAAAGAGACTGCAATGTCTTTTAGGAGTAAAAGTTCTTACCAACCTTTTCATTTACACAAAGTTTCTTGACTTGACATCTCAATAAATAACAGATGCTTAATGACTTCTTTATGAACTGCCTGCAAACCTGGGTGATATTATGCTGAACAGCATTTACAGAAATGTACAGAATCATAATTTGATTCCAGCTCATGGGTGTAAATCTTGTTAACAGCTGGTCACTGAAGTAGAAGAGTGAAGCATCTGCACTTGCATAAAGTCTGACCCTTGGTAATCTTTCCAAGCTTGCAGTGTCTTAAACTAGTATTCTGTTTCACTTTCTTTCCTCTGTTCTGATAAAATGAAATCAAAGTTGATTTGTCTCTCAGGATCACTTAAAATTGCATTTTCTAGTATGTGTGAGACAGCCTCCGCACACACAAAGTAGTTGCTTTGGCATGTTCAGTACCAACAAGCACTTTGATTAAAGCTTATCTTATCCTTTGTTTTCTTATCCATGAGGTTTTTTAATTCCTTTCTTGTGACCACTGTGAAGAAATGCTTACAAAAACATACAGTATTATCAAAATTCATCTTTATGGTATTTATTCACTCCAGATACAGGGAATCAACACTACAGTTTGGGCCAGTTCTTTCAAAAAATATTGCCAGAAAAGCAATACAGAAATTCTGTTTTAAGTAGTCCTTAAAATAAATAACAGAGTTATCATAGAGATCCTTCACCTATTTGGAAACATCTGTGAAATTGACTGCTTGGCAATAGCTGGGGAATGAAAATTTCTTTCATGACCACTAGAATCCAGAGGATAGATTTTTCTGATTTGCGGCAATAAATTCAAAAGCCATACAAAGAATATTCTTCTGGAGAGCATTTGTGAAAACCTTTTCTGTCCTCTGTAATGGTTGAAATGTGACTGAGTCTACACCCAATGTTAGGTGTAAAGAACACAGATGGGAAAGCAGAAACTCGTTATATTCATACAGAACACGAATGCAGCATATTCTAATGAAGTCACTTATTTAATGACTTTAGTCTTTAACCCATGATCATGCTTCCACAGGGTGACTTGCTCGTTCTTAAGATAGAGGTATAAGCCTCCATCTGGTCTGGTTTTCTTTTAAGGGTCTGTATTTCAGGTATGTTGTGTGATGGCTTGAAGAACACTAATTTGTGTTCAAACGTTACATCTGATCACACACTATGTCTGCAGCGATTTGTGTGTGATGGTACAGTGTTAACAACTGTTTTCCTCCCCTCCTTGTAACCACGATGAAGTGCTAACAAGGAGCTCTCTGACAGTGCTGTGTAACTGCCTAGTTCAAATCCTTTTACAGCATAAATCTTGTAATACAACTTCAGAAGAAAATGTATAATGTCATCTATTACAACAGCATTAAACTTGTTCTAAATTATCACAAGTGGCAAAAGAAGAGGGCTAGACACAGCTCCTAGCATTTCTTGACTGGAAGTAAATCTTGCCTCCAGTTAAGTGTAAAATTTCAAATAATTCTACAAGTCATTTGCATGATACTCCAAATAACCATGAGCAAACTTTTGCACTCTAGTGCCTTCCAAAGCTAGTAGCAGACCAGGGCAGGACCAGCAAGATTAGATGAAAACAGCAGAAAATAATTAAATATTGTGATTTCCTTTCTGATGGAAAGAACATTATTCACTTCACAGTTTTTATCTTTATTTATTTCCCTTTTTCAAATTCTGCGTAATATAACTTGAAATTATTGTTATTTTTTTATTTTCTTTCCAGAAAAGGTTTACATGTTCATATCTGAGGTGCAGAAGTGAAGAGAACATCCAAGAAGCATTAGTGGAGCTTTCCTCTCAAAACAACATAGTCAATGCTTTTTAATCAATTAAAGGATCTACAGACTCTTATCACACATTAACAGACGTTAGAATATCCATGGTGGTTTTTGCCCAGATACTGTAGTTTGCGTATATTTACTGAAAATCACTGTAAATTACTTAAGCTGATTCTTAATATTTGAGCAATGTATTATAAAAGCATGAGGGGCAATCTGGTGGTCTGACTAAAACAGGTTTGAACAGAAAAAGGCTAGAATAAAAAACAGTTCCATGCAAACATTTTGGAATGCACTTTGCAGAAAGAAATTGTGTTTCTCCTTCATGCTGACCCACTTTAAAAACAAGTAATTACAAGCAAGAAAAATGAGGCAAATATTTTCTAAAATGCAGCCTCTTTTTAAGAATCTCAAGTTAGAGCTTGAAAACAATAGGTTCCCAAAGCCACTGCCATTTATTCACCCTGAAAATATAAGGGAAAAACCTATGAGATGTATGTGTCTTGTAGGACTGAAAATTAAAGATAATCCTTTTTGCTATTTGGAATCTATAATTCAAATAATCAGAAACATATATTCACCACTCAAAACACAGGTCTAGCATTTTAACTGATTTTCCTTTTCACGACTACACAAAAATTTCAGCTTTTTTTTTTTTTTTTTTTTTTTTTTTTTTTTTTTTTTTTTTTTTTTTAATTATTTAGGACTAGAAGAATTCATGGAATACCTCAGAAGAGCAAGAAAGCATATCAACCTCATTTTAAAGATATAAGAAGACTCCTTGAGGCCAGTGATGTCTTTGTGCTTGTGATCCTAGCTAAATTGCTCATCAGTTTTTTAAACTGAGTTTATGTTTCTGAGTAAATGTTATATGGAAGAAGTAAGAGTAATTAAAATTTATTTAAATTATAATAAAACATATTCCTAATATAATAGTTTATCTGCTTGTCCTTTGCTTTTACATTTTAAATATTGATGCATGATATTTTATTTCTTCCTTTGTTTTGAGTGTATTTTGTTTTTATTAATCTTTTGGTGACTGATATTTCTTCATGTTCTCAAAGCTGACACTGCAGGCATTACAAATAGAAATAAAACAGCAAGATATTGTTAGGTCTCACCATAGAACTTTTATTCTTTTGGAAAGTTTCGGCACACTTGGTATGATATATCAACAGAAAAGTTTTAATGTCAAATATCACAATATTTATTTATACATATAGAATTCTATGTTGATTATATTTATTTATACATATAGAATTCTATTTTGATTTTTCCTAAGCTTTGTCTTTCCCAAACAGCTGCTGCCTTCCAGATACGATAAAGAACATTTGATTTTTATTAGTTTTTAATTTGTCATGGATCTTTAGACAGTACTAATGCAGCAGATATTTATTATGGTTCACTTTGCTAACACGTACAGTACGTTGAAGTCATAGGAACAGTTTCTCCAAACTTAGTTCAAAGTGTGGATGTTTGTAAAAATCAAGGACTTTCCTTTAATACTTTTGTGTAATGAAAATCCTTAGACCCATGCTTTTGATATTCAACTGGAATAATCTTCATACTGTTATCTGCTAATTCTGTTAATACTATTCACATATGCTATTGTTATTCATACTTGTAAAATTATGGAGAAGATTATTGAAAGTAACATGGAAAAACAGCTGAAGGACAATGCAGTCATTGGTCACAGCCAGCACAACTTAATGAGAGGAAATTCCTGCTTGTCAAACCTAAATTACTCTTATGGTAGAGTAAACCACCTAGCTGATCAAAGGAAGTCAGTAGGTGCAATGTTATTGGATTTTAGTAAAGCTTCAAATACTATCTCTCCTAGCATTCTTCTGGATAAAATATCCCTCTCACAGCTGGATAAACACATCAAGTGATGGGTGAGCAGATGGCTCATTGGTGAGGCACAAAGGGTGATGGTGACTGGGGTGACGTCAGACTGGGGACCACTGGTGGGGTCTTGCAGGACTCCATCCTTGGCCCCATGCTCTTCAGCGTCTTCATAAACGACCTGGGCACAGGATTGGAAAGGATACTTGGAAAGTTTGCAAATGGTACAGATTTGGGAGGAGATGTTGGCTCTCTCAAAGGCAGAGAGGCCCTTCAGAGAGACCTTGACAAATTAGAAGGCTGGGCAATCACCAACCACGTGAAATTCCACAAGGGGTAATGCTGGACTCTGCACCTGGGATGGCACAACCTTGGATGTGTGGACAGACTGGGGAAGGAGATGTTGGACAGCAGAGCTATGAAAAGTGATGTGGGGGTTGATGGCTAGTTGAACATGAGCCAGCAGTGCCCTGGCAACCAGGAGGGCCAAGTGTGTCCCCGGGTGCATCAGGCCCGGGCTGGCATTGCCAGCCGGGCAAGGGAGGGGATTGTCCTGCTCTGCTCTGAGCTGGGGCAGCCTCACCTCGAGGCAGTTTTGGGTGCCACAATGCAAGGATATAAAGCTATTGGAGAGAGCATTCACAGGGGGCAATGAAGATGGTGAAGGGCCTGAAGGGAAAGTGATAAGAGCTGCAGGTCAGGTGACTTGGTTTTTTCAGCCTAGAGAAGAGGAGACTGAGAGGAAACCTCATTGCAGTGATAACTTCCTCACGAGGGCCAGAGGAGAGGCAGACACTGATTTCCTCCCTGTGGTCACCAGTGACACAAGGGAATAGCCTGAGGTTGTGTCAGGGGAGGTTTAGGTTCTACATCAGGGGAAAGCTCTTCATCCATTTGGAGGCTGGGCACTGGAACAGGCTCTCCAGGGAAGTGGTAACAGTCCCAAACCTCACAAAGTGTAAGGAAAATTTGGACAAAGCTCTCAGGAACATGATATTATTCTTGATGCTGTCCTGTTCAGGGCCAGGAGTTAGACTTTGATGATTCTACTGGGTCCCTTCCAACTCAGAAATTTCTCTGACCCTGCTCTGGTCATGATCCTGCTGTGATCATCCTTTTATGTTTAGCAGGGGATAAGTAATACTTCTTATTCTGAGGGCTACTTAGAATGTGTTGTCAATTCAAATTTTGTGCTTTCTTCCTGTATACCACATATATCACCCAAGACTAAAACATCTATCATGACCAAAATTAAAATTCCTATTACTAGCACAATATAGTTCTTCCATTTTTTACTCCTCCTGGAAAATCTCTCAGTTCTGTAAACCCTGAGATGAATGTACTTCAGTCTTTGGGAACAGATTTACTGTGGAAACTGGTTGAAGAAAGGAGGTAAGTAATCCATGAGATCTTTGGGACTCTAGAAAAGAAGACCTATTGCCACCTGCTCCAAGCAAGCAAAAACAATCTTAAATCTGTTTTTAAGCACTGCAATTGCATGGGAAGTCCAATCCTAACTCCACCAAGGTAGGCATCACCCCACGGCATCTTGGAAGACAGCACAGGAAGGAATGGCAGAGAAACACTGGCTTAGATCAGGCAACAGTGACCAACCAGCAAGCAGAGAATATTGCAGCAAAAGGACAGAGGAATGAAGGGATTGAACCTAACGTGCAGTGCTTAATTGGTAACCCATGTCCATTAGGGGTATTTAGGCTAAAACTATTGCCAGGACACTTCATGCAGTGAGGAACTTTTCTTAACAAGTATTTTGAACTTTCCCTTAATTATTCTCTCCTACCATAGTATTCCCTTTACCTTCAAACCGTTAAAGTAATTTTAATGTAAGCAACTTTGCTTCTCAAAAGAGGCCAAGGAGTTTCCTGGGAATGGGCTCAATTCTTTAATGAATGAATTTGCCTCTTTAGCTGCTAGAAACACTAGAAATTTTATGATATTACACCATTTTATCCTGCCATTCTCAATTTTATTCTCCATTCACAGACTACACAAAACCTTTCTGAAACTGAAACTTTAAATACTTCCTGTTCCACTTTTAATCCTTGTAGAAGGTTTATTTCTTCCATTAACCCTTCTTACAATGATTTTATGCCGAATTCTGTCACAGTAGTATCCAAGAAAAATCTATCTCAATGTAAAATATACAAATGACCTCTGAAGACATGCCAAATAGAGGTCTTGGACTTGTTCCTCACTAGACTGTCTTTTGGTATTAAATCTCTTTTAAAAGGGCAACAGTACTCATCACATACCCTATTAGGGATTGAAAAAACAACAAGAATAATTCAGATTATGGCTAGCTAATATTTCATATAATGATTCTGAGAAGAAGAAAAACCTTTTTTCATGTCATATATGAAATATATCCCATTTTGTTTTTGCAAAATCACCCTATACACAGCTCATGAAACAAATCTCTTGATACAGAGGGCTCCTAGAAGATCTTCTGTTCCCATTAGATTTCCACTGAAGTTGCAGGGCTATGAGATATTAGTACATTTGTTTTCTACCTCCATCAAAGTGACTGGTTCATTGCTTTGGATTCAAAATATATTGTTTGCCTTTTTTTAACTATGCACTTCAGCTGCTAGCTGTTCCTTGGGACTCTGCCCTATCTTCCCTGAAACTGTCCCTAGGTTCTCCCAAAGCCTCAAAAGCAGGTGAGGTTTGCTTCTGTCCCTGCTCAGGAGGCATTGATAATCCTGATCACTTCAACACATTGAATGAGAGTGAGATCCTCACACAATTCTTAGGGTATCTTGTCCTTTCTCATTGGAAGTGTAGTTATTTGCATATTTTGAAATCCAATTAAAAAAGAAAGCATCAATCACTCTATTTATGTTGCACCATTTGACATGACTGTGGCTTCTTCCTCATTTTCTTACATACCAAAATTCATCCCAATAGTGTACAAAAACCTTGCACCTTTCAATTTTGCTGGTCTCTCCTTACCCCCTGCGCTAAAAAGTTCTTTACCACACAGTCACAGTGCTGTGATTTTACTTTCCTTGTCATGTGTGTGTGTCTGTCCTACACATCTGCTCACAGACTTTCTTTACAGTTCTGCAGTTTTTTCAGCTATGTGAGCCAGGGCACCACTCATAGCAGTTTCATACAGAACTGAGCCAGGGACTCTGGAGCACTAGGAGGTCAGAGAGAGAGTGAAAGGTTCTGGCTGGGTTGACTGTGGCAGAAAAAAAGGGCTTGAAGGATGACAGCTGCTCTGGCCTCACATTTTCACTGTCTTTCACTTGCCTCTCAAAGCATCTGCTTCTTAGTAATTATTTCTTCCCTCAGGATTTCCAATCCACTTGACTTCCTTGAACTTTGTTCCTTTGTTTCCTCAGACCTCTTGCTCCTACTCAGCTCTGCTAACTTCCCATTTAGAGTCCTTTGCTGCTTCAGTGCACCACTTTGTACTCAAACCCAGAACGGCCTTCCAAACAAAAAATGAGGCAAATGGGGATGAAAATATGATCTGGCTACACGCGGAAGATAAACATGACTGTATTCATTAAAGGAATGGGAAAAGAGGGTTAGCAAGAATGAAGTGGAACAAAAGCAGTACTTGAGATATTTATGAGCCCAAATAGCTAGCAAAAAATAAAAACCTCACCAAAAAATGGCATAGAAGCAAATAGAATGAGGTGCTCTAAAATGCAGTCACTGTGTTGACAGCAATAAACAGAAGGATGTCATTCACTGAAAGTTTTAAATGAGCCATTAAAATTAAGAAGGAAGAGAGGGGATTAGAGTGATTAATTTTTAAGAAGCAGCCAGAGAATATGGTGCAACTAATCCAAAACTAAACCAGTGTTAAGAAACTGACATTTCTTTCTTTTGCCTTTATTACTTCGTTACACTTCTGGTTTCACTTGAGTCTAAAGGGCTGAAGGATCAAAAGATTTCTCTCTATTCTCTCTAGATTCCTGATTCTGCTAGAGGAGGTAGAAAACACTATTGTGAAGGCTCCTTTAATGAGGGTCATAGCTATACACTAGTTCTAAATCTGTTTAGATGCATTCACTTTTAAAAGGTCAGTTTACCTTGTGTCATTGCTCTTCACTTTAGTACACAAAAGAGAATTCTCTCTGCTGCCTTTACCCTATTCTTCCTAACATCACATGAAAGTCTCAAGGCCAAGGAGAATTCTCTGTGTTTATCAGCATAATCCTGGAATCAAAGCGATGACTGAAGGGAGCTGAAAACTGTCTATGCCTTCCTTTCGATATTATGCACTTCTGTAAGTGCATAATAAGCACAAGCTAAATCTCAAAACAAAACATTTTCTATATGGAAAAGTATAACATTTTAATATTGTGTTTCCCATCATGACTCTCCAAATCAGGTTTAATAGTGTAAAGTAATAATAAGCAGACATACTTTTGATATGAAAATACTGGAATGTAGCACAAGCTATCCATGACCATTAAGTAGGAAACTTGCCTGTGACACCTGGCACTTGTCTGCATGTTCCAACCCTGTATCACAATAAATGCTTGTTCTCTGCTTCGAAAACGTTTCAAAACAACCTTACATTTTGTCAGGTAGGGAGGCTTAGAGGTCTGTATTCTTGAATGGGAATGAAAATTTCTCTGAAGATGCTTGGATGGTGCAGCAAATAACTGGGATCTTTGTTGATCTGAGGAGCTCTAAGACGTATTTCTCTGAAGATTGTACTTTGTCAGTTTTTTCATTTTAATCAATCAGGGAGGTGACTCATAACTAAGCCATGCTGAATTGTTTTCTTCTGTATGCTTCAATCCAGACTGGAACAAAAGGACCCTTGAATTTCCTCCATAACATCTGACGGAAAAACAAGAATTCTGTTATTTTAAAAAGTTTAGTAGTTTTATTCTAGACCAAGTCATTGAGGGGAAAAGAGTCAAAGAGAACTTCCAGTAAAGATTTTACCCGAAAATCTAGAAACCCCAAACCACATCCCTGATTCTAAACTCTTCTTTGTTTCAAGATGAAATTCCACACTAAGCACAAATGGCAGGGCAGGCAAGATTTTTTTTAGACTAAAACATTTTCTTTCTAAAATATGATTTTATAAATTGTCTTTTTCTTCATGTGCCATACTACCACTGCATTTTATTAGCTTAATCGGAATCAAGTGTTAAGCATTGATACCTGTTGTGAACTGGGGTCTTGTTCCACCGTAGACTCTTTGTAATTATTTTTCCTGTATTGTTAGTATTGTAATTCATCACGAAATTTCTATTCTATCCTAAGTTTTTCAGTTACTTTAGACTACCTAGCTAGCATCTGTCTGCACGTCTTCTAAAAATTGCACTGCAGGTGACACAAGAAAAATAATTAAGGTTTTTTTAAGACACAGTATTGTGTTTCTGTGACTGCACCTTGAGAGGTTAAATGTAAGTCTTTGAATTTGTAACACAACCTTAGTTATGTTGAAGTTTGTGGAAATTCTGGGATAAACTTAAGCCATATTAAGACTTTTTCAAGTTTTCCACTGTGAATACTTAAAAACAATAATTGAAAATAATCTTCCCATTAAAATTATGCAGTATTTGCTTAAAATCTCACTGTTCTTGCTAAAATTTCCATCAAGCTTACTACTTTACTCACAGAGAGCAAATATGAACATTAAAAAATTAATGACCCTTTATCAGTCATTCTAACTAAGAAAAAACTTAACATTTTTTTCTAAATTATGCTTGAGTTTGTTAGTCTTTCTACAGAGTTCAGCAGGTTTTGGATCCAGCAAAAGTATTAGGAATTTTCCTCTGAAGAAATTAAAATTATAATTAATTAACTTTGCTAAAAATAATTTTACTTTAAAAATACTAGTTAATTGTAAATTTTCTAAGTATATCAAATACACACAAAACTCTGGTTCTAAAATCCTTAAAATTCAAATATCTCATAATTAAGTAGAGAGGAAGAGGGAGAATAGAGAGGAAGACAAAGAGGAAGGACTGCTTTCTGCACAGAGCTTCGCAGCAGAACTCCCCAAAAACCTTGGGTCAGAGTCCTCAGCCTGGCTTAGGGTACCTTAGGGATGGCTTACGAGTCCCGACACTCCAGCAGTAGTATTGCTTTAATGCAGTGTTCCAGACAGAGATACAGTGTGATCAGACAGTCACAAGTGTGTGTTTCACTGTGCCTAGTTCACTCCTCACTTGTCACCAGAGGACCTTGCTGCTAGTGACACTATGTGCCATGGAACACCTTTGAAAACAGCTGGAGTGCTGAAAATACCTGACTTTTCACTATTCCCCTTTACTAAACATAAATATAATTAGTAAAGCTACAATAGGAAAATCTATTAGGGAATGGGTAGAGCTGCATCAGAGCTATCAACAGCTGAGGGACTGAAAAAGGGCAAAAAAGAGAAGGCCATAAATGGATGAAATAATCAGGAGAAAACAGCAACAAAGTGGACAGGGAGAAGGAGGATCAGAAAATGTGCACCTGTGAGAGTGAGCCTCTCCAGCTTCTCCTACTTCCTTGAATCAGAAAAGATGAGTTAAACCAAATGAAAGGAAAAGCTGAAGGAGTAGGTGGATGTAAAAATTTAGGAAATACTCCCTGAAATGTTTACATCATCCAGAAGGTACAACCATGTAAAGATCACAGAAAGCACTTGAAGTTTGTCTATCCATATGAAGTATTTTATTTTGACAGCATTTGTAAACATTCAGAAAATCTGCATTAAAAATAAGGTCAAATTTTGCTTTCAAGCTGAATTAATATGAAAAAGTTCACAACCATGGAAGTTTATGCTGTAACTGCCAGATCCCTTCCAAGGGAAACTGTAGCTTTCCCTGGCAGATTCCTGTCTTGCCAAACCAGGACAGTGTAGTACACTGTAAATTGTCTCAGTAGACATTTACTAAATGTCAGTACTAAAGTCACACAGATAGTGGCTTCTTTGTTAAACAGATACTTTGTCCAGTCCTTTGTTAACAAAAATAAAGGCATTTTGTAAATCAGATGAAAGAAACCATGTTTCTTAGCTCAGAATATAATGAAAATATTTAAAAAGCTTAAGAAAACGTCCCATTTTTTCCCCACAATACTAGCTGGAGTTTGTTTCACCTAATATTGATAAATCAGGAAGTTCAAAAATTAGGCACAACAAAAACCCTCTTAGGACGGTGCTCACATCTCAAGAGAAAGTACAAAACCAATTTGTTTCCAGTTGGAAGACATGAAAGCAGGTGTTTCTGCAGCACAAGCCAGTAGACACATGGTTCAGTATGCTCTGCCTGACCCTGCAGCAAACACTTCAAAGAAAACGTAAAGAAATCTTTCATGAGTCAGGATTTCAAAATCCTACCTGCCCAGGGGGGCACTTTCTTTCTAGCGTACATCACTTCATACTGAACTCATGTCCTGGAGTGCCATTCTATTTCTATTAAAGTGCACAGTACAATTTTAGTATCTTTTCTTGCCAGGGCAATACTTCTTGTGACACAAATAACAGTTTTTCACTCCTTCTAAACACTTATTCACACAACTGTCCTGTGGCAATTAGTTTGTGGTGAATTTGGAAAATTCCTTTCTCTATATTTCACTTTAGTTCCTCTAGAAATTTGCCTACCTGAACTGGCTATTGTCCTGAATATACCCACCTCTTTTGCTTTCCATTCTTTTCCTACTTTCTCTAATTCCTTCTGTTTTCTTGAGAGGAAACTTGAAGTTAGTGGGAGAAGACATGAGACTCTGGGGCATCCTCTCACTCCGGACATGACTGAAAGATCCCAGAAAATGCATTACATCTTCTAAAAACTTTTATTTTCTTTCTACTAGCCTGTTTATCCTTTTACTAAGCAATAATAAGGCAAATTGTACATTGTATTTCAACATTCACATAATTTAGAGATCAAACACCAAATTCTGCAATTGTATGTCCTAGGGAAAAATTCAGGTCAGGCAGGGGCAGATGTTTCCATAGACTATACCAAAACTACAAATGCCAAATCAAACTCTGGATTTCACTTGATAGAATATTATTTTCAATTTATAATTTTTAAAATTATTTATAATTGCTTTTCTTTTATGTATGTTTTACAGGTTCCACATTATGACTCATTGCACACAGTTATGCTTCTGTTTCCTAATTAGCAAGCATATACAAGCATATGTAGAGGAAAAAAATCGAAAACCTGGAGAAACTACTTAACAAGGGATAAAGCTCAGTATCTCTCAAGACTGAGCTCAGAAAATTGGCTACTGGTCACCATATGGAACGACAAAACATTTCTATGAAATCAGCCATTTTGTTTAAGGTTTGAAAAAAGAACATTTTTAATCAAAAAAGAATGCAAGAATAGTTGCAAGAAAAATTTAATGTACACCTAAAAAATGTAATTTCGATTAATATCTTCATCTGAAGGCAAATACATAAAATTTATTAGTATTTTTTCCTTGCAGTTTCAGCAATCACTTTATGGCCACTCATAAAACTTGAACAACATTTATATTCTCTAAACACAAAGCATGTGCCAATGGCTTCTCATCCACTGGTTTACTTTAATAGAGCCCCAACTGGAGGTCTTGTGCCATTCTTTCAGAAATTTCCTATCAATGTAGAATAACAGTCTTAGAAATCTTGATATTCTCTAATTTTGAAGATGGAGCCAATCTGGTGGTGTCATGATTCTGGTTTCATGCTGATAAAGGAATTCAGAAGAGATTTACAATTTAAAATATGTCAAACTTGGTTTAATTCAATCAGAAGCTCATTGTGCTTAAACACAGAAAAACAAACAACAACAAGAAAACCCCCCAAGACAAACAAAAAAAACCCCAAACAAACAAATCTCAAACTATCCAGACAGTATATTTCTGATTTTGTGATATTCAGATAGAACCAAAGAGCTCACTTAGCTATGTGAGCTAAGTGGCATATTATGTGACCATAATAAAGTTATGGTTTAGAACTGTGAAATATAGAGAGAAAGGTGAATCTTCTCGTTGTTCAATGATATATGGAAAGAGAGTAAAGTTACTTATCATCAATATTTATGTTTAAAAAATTTATTTTGACAGCATTTGTAAACATTCAGAAAATCTGCATTAAAAATAAGGTCAAATTTTGCTTTCAAGCTGAATTAATATGAAAAAGTTCACAACCATGGAAGTTTATGCTGTAACTGCCAGATGACTGTTAAATTCTATTGCACACCACAGTGGAATTTGGAAGGGTATTGAGCTCCTGAGCACAAAAACCAGAACAAAGTTATATTTATAAAGAATTTCAAGAATCAGGTCAAAATATATAATCAGGAGGACAGTGTTTATACATTTATGAAAAAATAGTTGCCTTTTTTTTTTTTAAATTGAGTCGTTCTAATATTTTGGTGTATTCTAAATTACTCAAATTTGATGATACTGGCAAAGTAATTTCTAAGCACAAGAAACCCCTCTTAAAAACTTCATTTCAATTGTTCTTGTGGAGAGACCCCTTGTTGAGATCTATAACATTTTATAATAAGATACCATTTTCCTGAGTGGCTAAATGAGCAAATAAACAAACAAAAAAATCAAATTATTTTTCAATAGATAATAAGGAACACTGAAGAAAAAAGGTTAAGAAAACAACTTTCTCTGGCAAAAATAGAATCTTCCAATTAAGATCAGAATCTTGTTTCAAAATTAAAGATTGCATGTTTCTGTCAAGAATAATTCCTCTGGAAATTACCTTCGGTTACAGGAAATCTATGAGATCTTCTTATTCATAAGACTAAATTATATTCTATTGGCTGTATATTTACCTATTATTTAGAAAAAAAATACTAGGTCATTTATTCTGAGTCCACAGACTTCCTATTATTATGAGATTATCATAAATTTTTGGAAACATTTGCTTTCCTTCTGATGATTAAATGGGAGCACACTTTGTTTGCTGTTTGGCATTTACTCTTCTACAGGTATTTTGGTCACCTGCAGCCCTCCTCTGGATGCTGTTATTGACAAGTTATGTGAAAAAAATAGTTCCTTGTGTATCACAGAGTTGAGGAGAAATACGACATCTTGCAATGCTGTGCTTACATGAAAGGGATCCTTCTGCTGGGGTCTGGGGGGAACATTAATATGTTATGATTTCTGCACAAACCATCTACAGGTATTACATTTACTAACGGTAGTAGAAGCTGAATACTTGCTGAGTACTGCAGTACTGAATGCTTTCAGCTGGGTCGTTGAATGGGTTTTTCTCCCTGGATGTTTTACAGAACACCATTTTCACGGACACACAGAACTTCACCAACAAAAATGCAAACTAGTGTTACACTGCAGGAAAAATCACATTCAAAGCAGAAAGAAAAAAACTTTATCAAACAGCTTGCTAGGGACAAAATGAAAGGAGGAGAGTGTTTAGTGCAGCAATAAATAACCTAGATCTCAATATGACCTCCTTGTGAGGTCAATACCGGTGTTTACTGATGTTTTACCCAACACCCCAAGGGCAATCATTCTAAGTTTAAATGAAATTTAAGAGCACCTGCAAAGGCACAAAGTATGCAAAACTCATGGAATTAATTTTTCCAGCCTTCTCGCTGGTAGCTCTTCTGCTATCACAGAATTGCTATATTACCCTATACCTGCCAGCGTCTGTTAATTCTTTCATTAGTACAAGGACATTTCTGTCAAAATAACAAGCTATTATAAAGTTCATATGCTTCAGACTCACTCTGTGGACAACAGCAATGAAGTAAACCCCAAATATCTGGCAGCTGTATTTCCACATCACACAGAATGTGATGTTTATTTTTCAAGATGTCTTTTTTGGTCTAATTTACAGGCTGGGAATAGTCCTTCCTGCTAGCTCATGTACCAAGATTTTCTTCCCTTAAGTTGGGAAAGGGGCAGAGGAAGGAATGTGACATGTCTGGACATCATCTCAGAGAGGAGCAAGATGAGAAGATTCATGCCCAGAGCCGGATACTTTTAAAGAGAGTTATCTCACCAGATCACTAGGGTTTTCTCATTCTTTGGTTTGCTTTCAGATCTATTCCACCACTTGATGGAAAAATTGTACCCTAGATAAGCAGAAAGTTTATTTAAGGAATTATCTTAAAAACTTCACCATGACTAAGCTAGAAAAATTTGCTGTCTTAGAGAAGATCTTGCAAATAAGTTTCTTTCTAAAGAAAGTTTCGTTTTAAAAGTCACAGGCAGAAGCTTTCTCTCACCCTCATTCATCTTAAAATCTTTTCTGGCATAAGACAATTGAGTTTCAATCTTAAAGCTACGCCATTACCTCTCCTATTAAAAGGAAACTTGTAGCAGCCTCTGCATTAAGCACCAGTGGCTACCATTTGGTTTTATAGATCTGAATTGGATCAGGTATATTCCTTTATTTCGTCCCTTAAGCTTTTTCATTGGCAAGATGCAAGCAATTGCTTTTTCACTCAATAACTTTTCCCTCAGGCACTTTACTTCTATTGACTGGAACATCTATAATTTCTGGCAGCAGAAGGACTTTATTCTCTCTTCAAGGCTACTGTTTAGGTTTGTCCAAAATGAGCATATCAACTTCCCTGGCTCTTCCAGGCAGTTATACACATGTCTTCCCTTCCAACGCATTCCAACCAGCCTTGCTGTATCAGCCACATATCCTACACAACCTCTATCCCATGGGCCTATCATCACATACATGACCTTCCCAACCTAAACATGGCAATGACTTCCCTTCCTTCCTCCTGCATTTCCCCTCCCCAGTGAGAACTACATGAATTTTTGGTTAATTTAAACATGATGGTTTGGGTGGAGTCTGTATTGTGATCACTACTTTGAAAAGGAAAGGAGTCTTGTGGTATTTTGCAGGCAACTCAAATATTCTTCTTATGCACATTGTTCCAAATGACTTCTGGCAGCTCACTTAAGTGTCACTAAAAGACTGCGCTTCCCACAAGTCAGTTATAAAGTTACTTAGTAGAGAAGGAACAAGCTGCCTCTTTCCTTCCACTTCTCAAGTGATTTATGGATTTTCTATTCAAAAACTAAGCATGAACAGACATCTCTTGGGATGTCCAAGGAGTCAACATTTGCACCAAGTCTGTTCCAAAGCGAATTGCTGGAGGTAGCCAATAACACAAAAAGACAAATTTGTGCATAGGGAAAGATACTAAGATACCGTCCCCCCACTCCTTCCTTCTTTATTTATTTTTAAATTTTGGTTTTGATTTTAGGTTTTTTTGGTGGTTTTTTGTTTGCTTGTTTTTGGGTTTTGTTTTTTTGTTTTAAATAGTAAACAAGAACTTTCTTTGTGTTTTGGTTTGTGGTTTTTGCTGGTGTTTGTTTACTTGTGGGGGCTTTCTGCAACATAATATATAGTTGTTCACTGCTGATGAATTTTGGCCCAAAAAGCTCTTCACTGGAAAGGGCTTGTGTCATTTAAAGTGTAAAAACACTAAGACAGAAGCTTGAAAAAGAGCACTTGATCTCTGGGCTTGGAAGCTAGGAAAACGGATGGGTAAGGGAATCGTGCTCCTCAACTGATGGAGGAAAATTAAATACAATCCAATTTCTTATTTGCAATGCTTCCTTTTCACACCAATGGACACACATCAGCACAGAAAGTCATGTATCATACTCAGAAAAAACAAAGAAAAATTAATACTGAGGCAGCATAGTCGATAAATTGTGCCTGTGAGAATTCTGCAGGTTGCTCTTCTTGAATTTTTTATCTTGAAAGTGAAATTAGTTTCCAACTATTGTTGCACAGGAAAGGTGTAGAAAAAAGAGGTGGAGAGTATCTTCAGAAACTTGCAAGGCACTCACTGAAAAGCTGGAGGAAAGATTTCCTCTTTGATAACTTTTATTCTGCAACAGGCAAGTAGTAAAGAAAACACACGGTCTACTCATGATTTTAAAGAGTCCCTGAAGAGCTTTGCATTGTCATGGCAGGGGCCATGGAGATACAACATGACCTATGCTAGGATAGTGCAGAGCTGTTCTGTGTAAGATCCAGTTGAAAAATGAAGAAAACATGACAAATGAAGACACAGAGTGTGGGAATACACAAGACAAAGAGTAAGACAGACTTAATAGCATAGCTAGTCTGATGACTAGGATGCCATGGCAAGGACAAACAGAATTTTGAGATTATGAGAAGATGGGATTAAACCTGCTTAAGGGAAGAGATTCAATCAACCCCCTACGATGTTGTAGAAGATGTTGTAAAATGCATAAATTTCCTGTATGATATTTTAACCTAATTATTGTAGTAGAAATTATTAACCTTACTGAAATTGTATATAAGTTCTCAGAAAACCTGAGTAAAATCAAATTCTGATCACCAAAATCAGTCTTCCCGTCTCTCTGTCAATCGCTGATAACAGAGGAAGGGGAGAAAAAAATCTGCCAGAGAAAAAGCAGAGGAGCTATAATTTTGCAATTAACTACTGCAAAGCCTTAAAACATAGAGAAGTGCTCTCATTTCTATGCTAGAGGAATAGCAAAACAAACTGCTACAGTTTTAAAGCAGTATTCTCACAGCCTGACCATGTTTGGGAGCAGTTTTCCCATAAAAGCACTAGGATTTTCAATGCTGCTGTAAACCAAAAGGAGGAACACTTTTGTATTGTTTGTGTATACTACTGGCAGGTGAAAAAATAGGGTGGCCCTGAAATAATCACTATATTTTTGTTCTTTATTTCTCACTAAGCAATGACTTTCAATGCATGTTTCAGCTTTCCAGGAGTTAGGTCACGAGCCTCTGCACACAGTGCCGTGCTATATTTTATTTCCTGTTGATAGCTTCCTTTTCAGGTGATCTCTTGTCCCTGATTATGCCAAAAGTTCAGGGCAATTCTGCTTCAAATTGCATCAAACTACAGACCTTAAAAATACTGCATTAAAATAGTGTGCATAGCCTACAAGTGTGCATACAAGGTGTTTGAGAATATCTGTAGGTTTTATGCATTTCTTGCTTAATTATTGTGCTAACTTTGGCTGGGATAGAGCAGGTTTTCTTCACAGTAGCTAGTATGAGGGTCATTTTAGGGCTTGTCATGGAAACGTTGAAAACTCAGGCATGTTTTCCTCACTGCTGATCAGGGCTTGCACAGAGCCAAGGCCTTTTCTGCTCTTCACCCCACCCCAGCAGAGAGTGGGGTGGGGTGAGGACTCAGCTGGGACAGCTGACCCCAACTGACCAAAGGAATATTCCACACCCCATGGAATGGTCATGCTTAACATATAAAACTGGATGAAGAAGAAGGAAGAGGGGAACTTTGAGAATGCCAGTGTTTGTCTTTCCAAGTTACCATTATGCAGGATGTTTCCCAGCTCTCCTGGAGATGGATGAATGTGTGCCTGCCCAGGTAAGGGGTGGATGAATCCCTTTTTACTTTCCTCATGTGTGTGATTTTTCCTTTACCTATTAAAATTTCTCTGCACCTCAGTCCATGAGCTTCTCACATTTTTCCAATTCTTTTCCCCATCTCACAAAGATACTCTCTGGAGCTTAGTTGCCAGCTAGGATTAAAAAACAACATTACTTGTTATGAGGTCATGGCCCCAGAATCCTGTTGCAAATTATAACAGAGAAAGGCCATTTTCAAAAAAATTTTTCAGCATGCAAGACTGGTGATAGATTAACAATTTGATGTTGGTTTCAGTTTAAACAATAGGCCTCAAAACTGTTTACTTCAGAGTTTAGCTATCTTAACAAACAACAGCTGGAAGCTATAAATGGATTTTGGTTTCTCTACCTGAGAATGCTTTTGTGTGTTGACGAAGGTTTTTGTTAATGTCAAGCTGAGAAGACCCAGAAGAAGACGTGCTGGATTAGACTGTCTATTTCTATCTCTCTCATGTTGTTTTTTTTTTGTTTGTTTGTTTTTTGTTTGTTTGTTTGTTTTGTTTGTTTTGTTTTTGGTTTTGTTTTGTTTTGTTTTGTTCTGTTTTTCTTTTTTTCCTTTCTTGAATAGATGAAGTGTTTGTAGGTTTAAATATTAGACTTTTTGGTTGAGAGCAGAAGAAGGTCTGGCACGTTGCTTATTTTTGTACATAAAAAGCAGGATGGGGATTGGTAGAAGATAGGTGTAAAGTGACTTAGGTCTGACATGTACCTGCTGGAGCTTAGCTCTGTCTAACAGATTGTACACATCCTTGGCAAGAAGGGTACACATGAAAAAGCTATAAGTGAGTACGTAATGTCACATGTGTGGGTCCAGACTCTAGTATGAGTAGAAAGTGAGGGCTGTAAGGGATCGGCAGTCCCTTGTGGTATAGATGGATTAGAATTTGTAATGAGAACAAAGAGATCAGAAATCTTCAGTATTGGATCATTTACCAAGATAGATTGAATAAGTAAATTCATGAAAGTAAAGGAGATTTTCAGGGACAAAACCATGGAAAAAAAGTAAGGAAATTAGTCACAGAAAATGAAAAAGCAAGTGAAGTCTGTAACCTGAAATGCTGTACAACTTTCCAATAATGATAAATTAAAAGAGAACAAAACAAGAAGAAGAGAAAAAAGCTAAACCAAACCAAGCAACCAACCAATCAACAAACCAAAAAACTGTAACTTAAAAAAGCACCAAAGGTTCAAGAAAAACATGGTTTACCACCAAATTTTAAAGTCAAGTGTCACGCTAAAACAACACATAATGTCAGGTCCTTCATCCTCAAAAAAAAGTTAAGAGACAGCCCTGTTTCTTTATCCCATGGAGAAATCATTTATGTCTGCAGTTATCAACAAGAAACTTATGTGTTTCAAAATTAATTTATGTTCTTTACACATCAATTTTCAAGATGAAAACAAACTCTCTCAGAAATGACAGTAGTGAAGTTAGAGAAAACCAGTTATATGCTATGTCAGGGTGCTCTCCCACCTTTCCCATAGTTCACTACTGAATTCAGATGACTTATGGAATTTCTAACATGCCCATCTTTTAAATAAGCAGACATAATTTTTCAGTTCTCAGAAACCACATGTTCCTTTTGGTACAGAAGCCATAGAATACTCCCACAGGGATTTAGCCTGAGTCAGTACAATATCAGGCCATACTCTTTAGAGGCACTAGATACAGTAATATTAAAAGTGAGGATACCTATGATGCCATAGTTTCATTTTCTTTTAACCTTTTCCTGAGTCAAAATAACCACTTAGCTTGTGAAAAATGAAGAGATGATAGGCAGTAACAGGTTGTCACTCTGTTCTTGAAGGAAAGTGACTGGCATTAGCATGATGAAAAGTTAGGAGTGTTAATCATGAAGATGATTTGAATTAATGTCTGTAATAAATCAACAGAAGGCATTGTCAAAAATGATCAAGTGACAGATCATAAAAGTTTCTCTCAATTCAGATTTACTGTTAGATATATATTCTATGAATAATCTGTGGCACAATAGATAAGTTAGGAATATGGGGTCCAAAATTCCTTATATAATAGCTTTATCTCTGCATTTTTCTAAACACAGCTGACATAGCTGCTGACAAGTACTGTTTGACCTTGTATTACCATTGCTTTCTTCACAATGAGTTACGTATATTACAATTTCTTCTTTTATTACCTTTCTTAACCATTGAAATAAAGTTGATATCATGAGTGTCTGAGATGGACCACTCTGCACTGCAGTAACCATTTATAACTTTTTATTGTCTTCATAAACCTGATTTATAAGATTCAAAAAGATACAAAACCATACCAGCATGCTACTTTTTCTGTTTAACTAAATGCTAATTAGTTACTTTATTCCTCATGGGAGAGAGTCACTATCATTCTCCTTAAGCTCACAATTCAGAACAAACTTGTTTAGTTTAATTATCAGAATTGATATTTTTTCATAATTCTTCTCTATGTCTATAAAAACGTGCCATCATGAACTCATACAGAAGCATATTTCTGGGTTTTTTCCATATAAAAACAGCAAAGCACCCCGCAGTTATTTTTTCAAACAACCTTACCGTATGGAAGTTAGTATGTGCTGATCCTAGAAAATTACCTTCAAAAGATGTAAACCATAAGACTTCCAGGCTACCTCTGTCCCCGTTATAAACACAGAAGCAAACTTATTTTTCTAACAAAGCCAGTGAAAAGAAGCATTTGAAATTTACTTTTCCCTTTTCATTCTTATTTCTGTCCCTGTCCATTTTTCTTTATACTCCAGCTTTCCCCATTGTGTCTAGATACAGCACACCTCTCACATTTATGTTTGCATCAAAGCATTAGATATTTCCATTGGAAGAGAACCTATCTTCTTATTTTTCATCCATCTTTAACAATTTTCCATCTTTGAGAAATCTTCCTGCTCTCATTCACCTCTCCATTTCCCAGTTTCTCTCTTTTTTGTTATTTTCCCCACTATTTAATTCATGACTAGCAAAAATCTATATATAGTGAAGTTACATCCTAGGTGTTCTGCTTATGTTCCAGACAGAATTAAAAAAAAAAAAAAAAAAAAAAAAAAANTCTCTTAAGGGAGAACTGGAACTGAGGTAATCTGAGACCTCAACCCTAACCTTTTGCTCACAGACTGTATGTGAGGTTCTGTGTCAGGAAGAATGTACCAGAAATATTCTCTCAGCTGTATTGCAGAACTCTGTGTTGGCAGATGCAGCAAATCAACCTGCTTCCATTTACCTAGGAGTAGGAGATGATAAGGATGTTTATAAAGTTGGTCCTTAGTTTGATTTCAAGAAGCCTTACCCTCACCAGAGCTCAATTCAGATGTGAATACAGGTGCTAACTCATTGTGAGTGAGGTTCTGACATTTTGCTAGATGCCTCCACCTTGAACTTTCTGTCATCTTGACAGTAGAATCTCATTCGTAGCAAAAGGATAAGAAAGACAAATCTGTGGCTTGACACCTTGTGACATCTTTCTATGGGTGATGAATTTCTCTTACATGACAGGTTCAAAGTTACCGAGCAATGGATGGATGAGTGGCACAGTAACTCCAGGCTTGCTGAGAATGACAAGAATGCATCAAGTCTTAAAAATCAAAGCAGTGTGACACCTCTTGGAATGGGTTGTTCTATGTACTTAAGTAGAAGTGAATATATTTTATTTCTTAGGCAAATTCTGTCAAAAGTAACAGATCCACAAGAGACCACAAGTATATTTACTACTACTTTCAGCCCTTTAATATTTTAACCCTGATAGAAATGCCTCAGTTTAAGATATGTCTCACTTTTCTCTTGCAGACCATCAAAGATTTTTTTCTAATAATTGTCTTGTCTCTTCTTATCTTCAGTTTTTTGCTTTTTTTTCTCAGTCTGTTTTTATAGCTATTGTTTACCTCTGCTTGTTATTTTAGATCCCTATAACCTTTCTTATCTCTAGAGTCATGCTGTATAAAAGAGAATTTCACAGGGAACACACATGCTGATGTTTGGAATATACATATATAGATATGGGAATGTACACACAGAGTCACAGAACTCTGATTTCAGCAGAGAAAATGACATGCAAGGATTGATATTCTGTCTTGGTTTGGGAAGACAGGTATCTGCCAGATAAAAGCTGGAGTTTGCTTTGGAATGGGGAGTGTAAGCCACGCCCCCTCCCCCTTTTTTTTTCAATTATAAATTTACAATCAGAGGCTCTTAGGCAAAGATTTTTGGGAATAGGAAATAGCAGTTCTTTACTAGTATGTATTACAAAGCAAACAGACAAAAAACCCCCAAACAACTACAGCATTAATTACAAAAGACAACAGTACCAAGAACCTTGAGGGGTTTTGCTTCACAAAACCCAGGGCAGTT
>VXBN01014350.1:0-11278 GCA_013397395.1 Sinosuthora webbiana
TGCACCTTTAATTAGAAGAAAAATACTAATTTTCAGGTTCCCACAAGCAAGGTCAGAGCAGTCAAACAGTATTTGTCAAGAACAAATCCTAGAAAAAGAATGTTTTTCTACGTGTGACAATGTATCTTTTGTCTTCCTTTCTAGAAGTAGTACAAAAAAGTTTAAATCAAGACTCCAGTTCAGCTTTTACCACTCATATAATATTTTCCTAAGTATCCTGGGAAAATAGCAGCAGAAAATAAGAAAAATGGTTAGAACTGTACATACACCTCTATATGGGTAGTTAGTATGGACATATATTCTAAATGAAGTTCAAGGTTCTCCCCTTTCTTAAGAGATATGCAACACTGTCAGAGTCTGTCCAAGGATGTGATATGCTGATATGCTGTGATATGACTGTCTCCAATGATTGGGGACTGAGACCCCAGACTCTGAAATGAGCCCCTGGCCTGGCTGAGGTAGAATGCTTGCCAAGCCTCAGAGGACTGGCATGCATCTCCATGAGAACAGAATGCAAGAACAATGGCACAATGGACTGAGCCAAGGCTACCTGTCCGAACTGGTCTGTCCATACTGGAGGTACGGTTTGCAGCTTGTTCCTGAGCATTCAACCTTTATGCAGGTGGTTCCTGCTTTGGCTCTGTGCCCATCGCTTTGGGTCCCGCCTTGACCAGCCTATAAAAACCCTGGAGATTCTCGCTCATTTTTGTGATCACCCCACTGGAGAAGATCACATCTATAGGCATCTTTACGCCTCGAGGACTCATCCCTCCACGTTGGTAGCTATAATCCCCTTCCCCTCTTTCTCTCTCTTTCTTACAATTTTTTATTTCTCTCCCCACTATCGCATTTGTTGGCACTAAATAAAGGTGTATTTTTGAATGAGTAAACTGAGTTGTCCCTTGCTGTGTCTTTTGCACTCTGAGATGCTTAAAACAAACTATCAGGTTCCCTGCATATATGTGTGGACCCTGACAAACACCATCACCAATAATAAGGATAATAAAAGGAAAATAATTGCTCTTAAATTCAGAGGTGTTATAAAGCCAGCTTTAGCAAATCAGTTGGAGGGAAAGACTATTGGAATCTAACTGAAGAAATTATCTAAGAAAAAAGACAGGTATGAGAGTTACATATATACATATATATATATGGAGAATTAATCTGCAGCACAAACATAAGTTGGGAAAGGACTGATTAAAACCAGTTGGCCAGAAAACAAAAGTATCACAGGCTATGTAGGAATTAGAATTTTCATCCTCTCAGGTATAAAACCAAATCCGATTGGCATACATGAATAGCAGGATTACAGCCATTTCTCTGCCTCCTCGACTGGCAATGTCTGAACAATACTGCTGTATCTCACTGTGGGACCATGTCTCAAGGGAGACCTGAAACATGAGAACGACAGCTGGAGAATGGAAATGCAGAAAATATGTCTGTGTTGGGTGACTGAGTAAAAGAGACTTGCTTAGCTCTGAAAAGGAGTGAAAGGCAGTTACATCTTCCTTAATTCTTAAGGGACTGATGGAAGAGTTATTTCATGTCCATGGTACCTACTGTTAGTAGTTACTTGCTTCAAATGGAGAATAATACCTGAGAAAAAAAAACAAAGTTAAATGTAAGCAGTGATCTATTCCACAAAGGCAGTCAGTTTGGGAAGGCCTGAAGAATCCACCACACAGTATAGTCTTACTTAAACAACCTCAAATTTCATAAACCATAAATTAAATGGATGAAGAATTGATGGAGTGTATAACACTTCCTTTTTTTAGTAGACATAGTAGAACAGGATGCAATATGCAAAATCATGGCCAGCACTGACATAAGCACCTTGATCTTCACAGTGTAACAGAGTAACTTGCTGACTTCAGTCACATTTCAAGGGGTGTCTTGTCACACTTACCACCAATTTTGTCTTCTGCTGACAGTTTCAGCAGAAACAAGCAGGTCTGAGAGAGCTAGATTTTTTGCCTTACCATGCTGGAGATCAGGGACATGCCATTGTGAAGGAATTCACATCAGCAAGTATAGAGCAGCAATCCTGTCCCTGTCTAGGTCACTAAAATTTTAAAATTAAAGTAGGTTTCAGAATATTTTAATCCTTAAGGCCTAAAATAAGACATGTGTAAAATCCTCAATAATTTGTATAGGGGGTGTGTGTAATAAACCCTTCAGGCAGAAGCTGAGCAGAACTGTTCTTGAACTCACTTCTGATATCCAAAATTAGCTAATGAGGACTGAACTGTGCATTAAAACAATTAGAAAGGAGGCCTAAATGCACAAATGCAGGCTAACACAATGACTGCTCTCCCACAACCTCACCTCCCAAATTCCGCTTTGGGAGGAAATCTGTGTCCTGTGCTGGACATAATTTATGACTAGGTAAAGCTGCTTTTTCTATGTTCAGCATTCAAATGATGCAGTGAAAAAATATAGCTCAGCTCTTTGCTTTTATGTTAAATTGTTGGGGAAAAAAATCCAAACAAGAATAGTGCTGTTTATATCTCTTCCTTGAATCAGCAACTTTAATTCAAACTGAAGCAAAGTACCAAAAGAAGGCAAATGTTGAAAAACAACATGATAAAAGAAAAACAAAAAGGCCCCAACAAAGCAGAAAATTCTTCATAAACTCTGTATCACAAATAAAACTCACCTGAAAGATGAATCTTGTTATATATCTATAAAATGGTAACTTATGGAGGGAAAAAACCTAAAAATAAATATTAGAAAGCAAGGTATTCCTGTCTGCATCTTTGAGAACAGGCTGCCATTATGTGATCAATGAATAAGCTTTCTGTTTGGCACACAGGAGGGTGATTCTTATTTGAGCATCATTAATACTATGGGGAAAAGTAAATGAAGAAAAAAAGATTCCCTTCTTAACAAGGGGTGAGGCAAAGAAACATATCTGAGTAGGAAATAAAATCAACATAACTCTTCCACACTATAGACACTGCTACATGAAGTGTAGCAAAGCAAAAAACTTCAAAGCAAATCAAGTCCAACAGAAACAAAAAGAAAAGTGATTCCAAACCAGAAAGTTTTATTCACTTTTATTCAGATTGTAAGGTCCCTGTGGGGACAAATGTTAGCAGGTAATTAACTATCAAACAATAAATTAAACATGAAAAAAGAAGGAATATTTATGGGAGCATTTATTCCCAGCAAAGAAAGAACAATTAGGCATTTGATCAATAGTGAAATGCTTTAGTTTCTCTCCCTATGGTATGAAAATCTCCCCTGGATTCAACTTCAGTGTAACAAGAATCAGACAGAAGTGTAAAAGGACTCAGGTGTTTTCATCTGAAATTATAAAAGTTGCTAAATTTCAAGATTTTTGTCAGTGGATTTTACAATCAGAGAAAAAAAAAGTGCCATGGTCTTGAAAAAATTTTTACTCCAAAGATTTTGTCAACAATCAGCTGTGAAGATGCATAGCAGTTTTAGTTCATGAAACAGCAGCTAGAGCTTTCATTACAAAACTACAGTTCTGTTAAAATAATCAAAGCATCTCAAGATTATGAATTTTCAAGGGTGCCCACAGTGACAAAGCAGTCACACATATGTACATGTACATATGTGATAACTATGACAAGGATCTACAAAGTCCTGATGGTTTTTGACACAATGATGGGTATGACAAAAACTAAGTCAAAGAATAATGGAGCAGGGGGAACAGGGGTACAACAGCTTTTCCTATGAACTTCTATATTCATCCTGATTTGTTGGGGTTTTTTAGAAAACTCAGGCAAGACATCACTTTGCCTCTAAGTTTAAATATCCAAAACCATTTTCTGAAGAAAAATTGCTGTAAACTCCTCAGAATAACAAGGGGGTGCACTAGGTGTGCTACAGCTCTTCTGACTGAGCCTACAGAGCAAGGAATGCAAGAAAAGAAAGGACAGGGAAAACAAGAAATGCATTTTGCAAGCTGAAAGTCAACACTGAGCAGCAGCAAGATGGTTGAATATTCCCACACTTATTACTCCACTTTTCCTACCTATGCTTGTGGGCCAAGAAACCAATCCTAAATGAATTTTAGATCCAATTCCAGCAGCACTGCCAAACTAATTGGTCTCATTTCCTTCATCTGAGTAAAGTAAAGTTTCCTGTAATGGACTGATATGTGAGGCATTTCTTAGTGCACAGGTGGTTTATTTGTCTTTCAACTGTTTGTACCTATTAAAAATAAACACTATGGAATAGCAAGGGAACAGCTAAATATTCTCTAACTAGCAGAACAAAAGAGCAGTCTATTCCAAATGCTTAAACTCTTGATCCTGGCTTTCCATTTCTCACTCTATACCCTATTAGAATTCATTTTACATAAAATGAAAGTTTGTTTTCAATTAGGGTTAGAGCAAACATACTTGGAACAAAAACAAGCAGTGGGTGTTGGGGTAAAAGAAGGAAGTCATCTTTAATCTGTGCTCTTTTGAGGTAATTGCTGCTACATTGGGAAGGTCAGTATTCAATTCACAGAATCAAGGGATCACCAAATAGGCACAAACAGGTGGAAAGAACCCATCAGAATCACCAAGTCCAATGCCTGGATCTTACTGACCTACTTTTTTCAAGAAATAATTGAGAAGAATCCACCATTTTCCTCATTCTGTCGTAAAGGAATCACAACTGTATCAGTGTGTGTGATATTATATTTAAATTGGATACAATGCCAGGTTTCTTCCTCTGTACACGTTATTATTTCTCTAAAATTAATTCCCATGGTAAAATGATGCCATGACAATAATAGAGCATAGCAAACAATGCCCTAGATCCCTGTGCAAGTCCTCAAAATTCACTTTGGATGAGACTACTCTCTCAGACTAAACTCTGCTGAGTTTATGTTTGTCACAGTGTTTACACTGAAGAGGTTTAGATAACTGTGTAACACAGAAAGATATTAGTGCCATGATGCATTCATATTAGTCAAAAAAGCAACTCTGCCCTGGTACCATGTGTGTACTAAACTTGCTTTTACTGCCATGACTACTGCTCAGTATTTAATATTCTATACATATATTGCCATTGTTGGTACCATGTAGGCCACTAAATGAAAGTGACGATTTCTGCCACATTTATGCTGTTAAACACTGGAGTGGCAGCCCACCCTGCAGCCTACATTTTTCTGGGTAGCCTGACCCACAAAAGGGCATCACAAGCCTGATGAATCACATCACTTTAATAACTAAGTAAATGAAATGTCAGAGAGGTGAGGCTATTGATTGAAATTTAATGCAAACAAGAGACTACTAATTAATAAATACAGCTGCCTGTGAAGAGACAGCACTGCCTTTCCATGTGGATTTATTCTTTTTGTTCTCATTTACTTTAGTTTTATGGTATGTTTGATGCAATATTAATTTTCTTCCACTTACCTCTAGGCAAGGGGAGCCTGCCTTATTGCATTAGGGAATGCCAGGCCTTAATCAACCTCCACAGTTTTTGCGGCCTTCAAACCTTTTCAGTGTCTGGAACTAGTATTTGGACTTGTTAATAGTGTTAATAATTAAAAATAAATAATGCCATCATCCAGTTCAAACCTTCATTCTACTTTTTAAAGAAGGTTTCCTTATAATTAAATGTGTACCCACAGCAAATAGAAAAAAGGAAAAAATCAAATCAAACTCCATATTGTTAAGAGTACACAAAGAAAAAATTTTAAAAATGAACACTTTTCAAAAATGTCAAAGCTGTTTTAAAATAATCATGTAATAAAAAAACCCCAAACAACTAAACCTCAAAATAATAATAGTTTTATGTTTCATTTAGCTCAAAGACATACAGAGAGATTCTCCATAAAATAATGTCTTTTGCAATATTGCAATCTGTGTTTCCAAGATTTTTTCTTAAATTCCCAACTCACCAATCCGTTAAACGGGACCTTTCTGTTCAGCATTGTTGTCTTATCTGGTGTGGCAAGCAGGTAAGTAGAAACACTTACAGTAGAAACACAGGTAAGTAGAGTCACAGAATCACTCGGTTGGAATAGACCTCCAAGATCATCAAGTCCAACCCAGCCCTGACACCTCAACTAAACCATGACAGTGAGTGCCATATCCAATCTTTCTTCAAACACATCCAGGGATGGTGACTCCACTACCTCCCTGGGCAGACCATTCCAGTACTTTATTATTCTTTCCATGGAAAACTTTTTCTTATATCCAACCTATATTTCCCTTGGCACAGCTTGAGAGTTTTACCAGTCTTTACAAAAAGAAGTTGTAGCAACACTTCTTTTCCAAAGGTCTGAAAAGGAGGAAAACTAGGCAGAGTTGGTACAATTGCACTCACAAATCAGCCCTGAAATGTTTGGAGGGCACACTCAGCATTGGAGCTTCAGGGCAGAAAGCAGAAAGCAGACACTCCACTGTGTGTAGGGCAGGCACACAGTTTTCCTGTCAGGAGTTACAAAATATAGCACAACACACAAGCAGTGACATGGCAAGAAAGCAGCAAGCTTTTGCCTCCTGTAAATATAAGTAGAACCTGTGTCACTGAATTAGATAACATTTCACATTTCTTAGCACTGCTGGCATTGCTCTGATGTCATCATCAGCCATAAACGTTATATGATGAAACTTAAGAACTGAAGATGTAGTTTACATTTTTCTTCCCCCCACCACTTCAGAAAAGTTCTTTCTAGGACAAAGAAAATGAGACTCAAGGCAAATTAGGAGCAATGCTGACCTGGCAGACCACCAACCACCCACCCCAGATGCCTGTTATTCTGAAAGGAAATGGATTTGCAAATACTCAATGCTCATGAGGAAGAGAGAAAGAAATCCCTCCTCCCGAGCACAGACTCAACTTGCTGCCACATCAGTACCATGATATCGACATTTGGGGTTGCATCTTTGAAAGAAAAAATTTTAGGAAAAATTGAGTGACAAACCAAATACCATTAACTACTAAATTCTTATCACTTTGTATTTTATAGGTTGTTAGAAACAACTAATTATTTTTTTTTAAATCTCCTTTTTAATTAGGTAGTTATGGGTATTTTTCTCTCAGTTGATGTTGCGAGCCTCTGTTCTTCTGCAAATGCATCACTATAGGGGATAATGCAAAGATAGGTGTCAAGTATGAGAGCCACAGGTTTGTTTTTCTCTCAGAAACCCATCAGGTTTCTGAGAGGTAAACAAGTGCCATAAATCAAAGCTACTGATGCATATATAATCCAAATAGCCTCTTCGTATCACCAGCTGTCAGCATGGGCCACTGGGCAACTGCTGTACCTGCATTCATACATCTCTTTAATTTAATAAGGCTTTGTTTAACCTGATAGATTGCTTTACATTTTCTAAGGATTAATTTCAAAATTATTCTTCCCTCATTAGCATATTTTTCAAGTTATTTAGCTCAATGTTATGTCATTTTCCTTTCTCACCATAGAAGGAATTAGCAAAGCTAAAAAATCCTCTATAACGAGCAACAATACATAATTCCAGTAACACTTGAGAGGTTTTTTAACCCCAGAGAGAGTAGTTTTGATTAATACTTTAAAATAGTATTTAATTAATATTATTTTAATACTTTTAAAATAGTATTTTAAAAACTTTTTTGAAGTAGTCTTCCCCCAAGTTCTTTTCTTAAAAAAGAATTGAACTTCATTGTTGAGGCATCAACAGCTACATGGAAAAAAACAGTGACTTGAGTGAGTGAACACCAATGAGTTACAGCTCTGTGTTTGCAATGCAGCAGCTCACAAAAGGAGCTCTCATCCAGTATATCAGCTGCATCTTCTTTTCCAATCCAGTCCTACCTCAGATACCCTCAGAAACCTTCATGCAAGACAAGAGAGTGTTTACATAGAGAAAAAAGAAAGTATGTAATATTGGTATATTATTGATAATATATCTCCATTCCTATGCCCAAACAACAACCAAAAAAACCCCAACACAACAAACAAACAAGCCTTCTGAGTACTTCCTCTGAGGAAAGGTGAATACCGTAAGAAGAAATATAGGCAAATGACCTCTAGTATGTATACTACCTACCAAAGAAATAATAATAATAAAGCACATCAGTGGTTTCATTGCAGTCTTACAGGCAGCTCCAACTAACAGTTAGAAGCAGTTTCTATGCTCTCTTACTCAAATAACACATCTTAATGGTTCATTTCTGCAAGCTTTTCATCAGCCTAAATTCTAACATGTGCAAATAACCAAAAGCTTTTTCGAGGTTATAATGCCAGTGACATATTTCTGGGTTAATTCTTACTTATAGAGCTTAACTCAAAATACACTTATTTAGGAATAAAGCTGGCAAACACTAGATCTGGCATCTAACATTTAAGTAGCTAAAAACTAAGAGAATCATGCTTATCTGCAATGATTTTCATTAAGATACCATGGTCTTCCACAATAATGAGTTATTTTACTTTAGCTAGTAACTAAGCCCTTGGCACAGGAGTAAAGCAGCCCAAACAAATTTATCACCTTTACTTCTTTCTATTTGTTCTTTCAGTCAACTGATTCAGTGTACCTGCAACACTTTTAAATTTGGGGAGAAAGAAATGAAAGTTGTAAAATATAAAGCCATTAAAAGAAAGGGAGCAGGGAGGTATAATAACACTAGCAAACAAAAGAGATTTGCTTATGCAGTTAGAAGATTCCCCTGAAGTTCTGACCTGGCCCCATGACACTCTGTCCTGGGAAAGACAAAAGGAGCTAAGCTGAGCTAAAATTCTTATTTCTGGAGACCAGCACAAAAATCTCTTAAGTACCTGCCAGCACTAAGAGGGCAGTCACCATCTGGGTGTTACACTGTACAAGCACATGATGTTTGAGCTCACAAGCTGCATCAATAAGCTTCGTTTCACAGCTGACAGATTGCCTGCCTGAGAAATTAAGACACTCAGCTTCATTGTGGTTGACAGATTTCTTAGGCTCCAAAGGACATTTAAAAGTTAGACAGGTATGTATATTGTTCAAAGGGAGCTCTGTATGGCAGTCTTAGTTGTGCACCACTGGTCCACTAGAAAGTGATATTCACAAAACCAAAAATGCAGAGCAATAACGTGCAGAGCAATAATGTGCAGAGCAAAGTGACTTAAAGTGATCAAGGTCTATGATCTGACAAGTTATCAGATCATAGAATATAATTTCTTTCTTGTAATTGCATGACAGGGGCAGAGTTTGTTCCCTGTCACATCCCGTGTGACCAGTAAAGCTAATAGTGATGCAGTTATAGGGACAAATTGTTACCATCTAACTGAAAGCTCAGTTTTACATACTAATATTACACAGCAACACAAAATGAAATTATTAGTAAAAAATACAGATCTTACTAGAACTGATACGAAATGCTGGTATTTGTAAAAGAAAACAGCACTTCATAAAAGTTACCCTGCCTAATAATACAGGTAAAATACTTTCAAATCTTTGCTTTTTCCTCTGATGTAAACTCACCCTAGCAGTGGCCACCTGGGTCCTGTGACTAACAGCACCAATCTTCTTTGAAGAAGGACGGGCAAGGGCAGGGTTACAGGCTGTCATTACACTGGGGTTCTTTCCCAGAACTGGATATCAGTGATGAGGCTTTCTCCCTTCTCAGTTTTGGTTCATCTTAGGGAAATATACACGTTATTAATTTTTATTTCTTTAAAAATACATTTTTCCACCACAGTCTGGTTGCTTGTCCTTGCTTCTCAAGTAGATGTTGGGAGTTACCCAGCCTCCTCGTCAAGCTCTGTTAACACAAAGATCTTTCATTTTTCATGCTTTGACTAGCAGGAGTCTTCAGACCTTCACTGTCTTTGGGGTTCACAACTTTTACAGGTCATCTAATTTAGAAAAGGGATCTGGATGTCTTTGAGAGCCTCAAATAAGACTATGCTGTTGATTTACCTGTTATACTAACCAGGCTGCATGGGGTTCCCACATCTTAAGGCTAGGACCCGGCCCAAACTTTCCAGCTGAAAATGGATAGTTATGCTCTCCACAAAAAATTTGGCTTTGACAAAGGGTCCTGTCATTTCTGATTAAAAAAAATAATTGCACTAGAACACTGCTGGGACTATCTGACACCCTAGATGACGTCAGCCTCAAGCCTGAATCTGGCACAGAAGATATTACCTAGAGTTGTTCAATGACTCTTCAGGTTCTTGACTACAGATTAAAGAGTGAGCCATTTCCTCAGTACATGCTAAGAACAAGAATCTTCCAGTAACAGTTGTCTAAAGCCTTTTATACCATCAACAACAGCAGTGTCAAGACCTGGTAGGATCACAGCACAAGGCAATAATTTTGTTGAGTTGTAGATATTTTGTGTTCTCCTGCTGATGTGAAGGATTTTCCTCACCAGTAGTCACAAAATCCAAACAAACTCTACTGGCAAGTCTGTCCTATTTCCATCATGGATCAGATTTCTTGAAACATTTATTTAATCTAATTAGGGTCTAGTTTACCAAAGAGTCAAAATTGGATAATGTTAGATGTTCCCTTGTTATCTTTATTTCAACAAATCCAAAAACCAAACCAAAACAACAAAGAGTAAAGCTTTTCTGTAATTTTATTCACCTGAGTTGTGGTCTTCATGGGAAGAAGAAACATGCAGGATGGCTTCAACATGAAATACTGACACTGCTAACCCAAGTGTTGCCACCTAAACTTCCCAGAGACTTGAACTGACCATGTCTTGTCCCATTTTTCCCATTTTCAGTTTGGGCTGTTATTTAATTTCATTTCATCTTCCTTAGAGGTGAATTAGGTGTTTCAATAAGCAAATCATAATTCAAGGACTGAAAGATATGAATTACAAAAACCCTGTTGGCCCCATCCCGAATTCCCTCATTGCTCTCCTTCCCAATAGCCTGGGCACCAAATAAAAGCTGCTTTCCCATCCTCCTTTCCATGAAAGAACTTGTACTGCTCCATTTTGGTAAGCCACTCTGTGATGTTTTAGGTTTTGATCAGCACCAACTTCCCCTGCCCCCCCACTTTTTTTTTTTTTTTTGGTTATTAAACTGCAGGCTGCAGTTTAAACAGACAGCCCTCCAAGAGACGACACTCCCAACATTAATGCAATTATCTTGCTCCACTTTTTGCCTTAAAATCTGACATCATCTTATCTACCCCCAACTTTTCTCTGATTATAATGTATTATTTAATGGAAAATATTTATTTGAAGAGCGACACTGCTTGATGCACATAGCCTGCAAATTATTTCCAGTAGCCTTAATTCCAGTAATCTCAGCACTTCATACCCTTGGATATTTGGAATGATGAGGAGACAGAACATTCCTTTTTTTTTTTTTTTTTTTTTTTTTTTT
>VXBN01014350.1:11729-38920 GCA_013397395.1 Sinosuthora webbiana
AACCTTATTCCCACCACTTTAGTTTAAAAGATGAAGCAAAATTATAATAATAAGTAAACACTTCTTTTAGCCTGGTATATTGTCCCCAAAATGAAAACAAGTTACCAGTCTCCCCACCACTGTCAAATGTCAACTCTCATTCCATGCAGAGCACTGGCAATTGTTTTTTCCACACAAAATGAACTATTACCAAAAAAAGTTAGACATTAATTGTCTTTTTCTAACCTTCTACAGGAGTACAATGTAAGACTTTATAACTCAGAAGAATTAATATTATATTAAAGAATTTAATATAATATTAAATATTAGCATTAAAATTATAAAAGGAATATTGCAATATTCTTCCAATGGGCACTCCTGGAAGTACCCATTACAAGGGTATTCTAATTATTTAATTTACAATAATAAATTAATTCATCACCAATAATGTTTATAGTTAATGAGAAATTGCAGACACAACAATCATTCATATCATATCTGTAAGTAAGAATAGTCTGACTGAGATAAATTCCTTCTCCCAAGATATATTTTAGGCCTGCATTATGAATTCAATAATGTGTGGTTGCATCTGCTAGCCAGAACTGTGCTATTTTTAATATTTCCCTGGATAACAAATGAGGAAGTGCTTTGACATAAAAGGCTAATGCAAGCAAACAAAAAAGTTACTGAGAATTCAGAGTGGAAACTTATGGAAAAAAAAAACACTGAAGTAGAATAAAGTGTACATTACTGTCAGATGAATTCATCCCTCTAAATAGCAAGAGCTTTGAGAATGCTAGCACTGCTGTCCAGCAGCAGTCTTTACCAACGCTACCGGTCTAACCTCGTCTGAAAGCATTCATGTCTCACCTTGTGTTCTATCCTGCTGTTGTTTAGTGTCTAGAGGGGAGGAGTAATAAGGGCATTCAGGCATACAAATTCCTGTTGTCTTGCAAAACTGTGATTTTATGTTTATGAGAAGAAACATTTTAATTAGGCCTTAGGAACAGGAAGGACCTGGCTCCCAGCAATGCCTGCTAGTGCTCAGCTATGCTGGCCAAGCCCATGAACCCTCCCAGGGTAGCATGAAATTTGAGCTTCAGGCAGTTTTTTTACCTGACTTCTGGAGCATCTCAAGTACACAAAATGGTTCTGTAATGCCACATCCTTCACAGATCAGCTTAATCCTTACAGAAGTTCAGCTGTAGGAGGCAGGTTTGGAGTTTGCATACCTGCTCCTCTGAACTGAGAATGGCTTTCCCAATTCTCAAGGGATCAGGTTAGTTCTAATGGCAAGCGTTCACATATAATAAATAAAGGTTTATTTCATCCCACCCACAGAGAAATAACATATGGCAAATAGCACTTCATGAGAGTCCCACCAAAGATCTGTTGCACATATTTTAAGTGACAGGCAAGTGATACAGGAACCTTATGACAGTACTCGACAAACATAGCCTTTAATGTTAATGATTCCAACTTATATTCACACATAGTTTGATTTCAAGAATAATAAGCCAATTGATATCTCCATCTGGCTCAAAATGCTTGCTGACACTTTTTAAATCAAACATTCTCATCAGTCTTCAAACTGGATATTTCAAAATTAAAAATATTTCACATTCAGCCATCAGTTATGTCAACTGATGAGTGTTTCGGGTTCAAGATGACACTTTTGGAAACTAAAGGAGGCTATGACTGCTGCTAACTTGCTGTCAGTCACCCTGCAAAAAGAAACCCTGCTAAATTGGGAAAAACTGAAGTTGAAGTCATTCCAAAGAAAGAGCTATACTTTATTCTGATTTCTTTGAATAAGGACTTTGGAACCCTGAGATCACATATTGCAACCCTAACCACCATTAACTATGCTGCTGTATTCCTAGCTCATGATTTGGTTTTGTCAGGGACCTCTTTAAAAGTCTTTGAGTAATCCCTTAACAGAACAAAGAGAATAGGAAGAGTATATGATCATACTGAAAATCATATGTAGTTTGGGTGCGAACTTTACTAAGTAATTCCTCTTTAGTTTGATCCAATACTGACACTGTACTTTACAATAGAAATCCAGGCATAAGCATAAAGACAAGTTTCCTTTGACAGCAGACAGGTGCGAGTCAGAAAAGACAGATCTTTTGCCACTTCATGAGACCTTCCTACTCAGCAAGCCACCACCTATGGGAGTATATGGTCCCCTCCAGTTTGAGGAAAGGGCTCAGTTACAACCCAAGCTCATCACTTCCTCCCTGTTCTCAGAAATGTCTTTCCTCTAAAGGTGAAGATTAAATTCTTTTTACTAGACACCACGCACCATCACCTCTACAACTCCAGGAATTACCTTCATTTTAGTGACATTGTTCAGAGTGTTTCCAACAGCTCTTTTGGGACCAGGCCAAAATTGTACTTCCATCCCTTACACAAAGTAGGTGTCTCCGAAGCAGAATGAAAAAAACATTATAAATCCATTTTAAAACACTGTCATCCTTCCCTCCATAAATGAAAGGTTCCAATCAGTCCTTTAGATACTCAGCAAAGACATGAAAAGGCAAAGGTGTGTCTGAAAACTCAGCAGCTACCAATGTCAGACTGATCTCTCCATCACCTATTTCCCTAAACAGGAATTCATCATACTGTATTCTTTCTTTCTCTCCCCACTTTCATAAATATATATATACCAATTAAAAAAAAAAAAAAAAGACAAAGCATATCAGAATTGGTACAGAAATACACTGCATAATTTACTATCTGCAGTAGCAAAGAAAAAGAGTAGTATAGTAGTGGCATAAAGAAGCAATATTCATTTATGAGACAAAGTGAACACAGAAGAAACATTAACAGAAATATCCCTCATACAACATTTCCTTTCCAGCAGAGGGTACTTTTATAGTTCTTACATACACTAAACCACAGGTCTGGTTGCATGAGAGATTTTTTATTGCACCTGAAACGATCTTTATGACTTGGGATTCATGACAGAATAAAATAATGAAAACCATACTGTTACAGTGTGGCAGAGTCTATGCAGCATTTTCCTTTAGCATGTCAGCTTAAAACTTCTCAATATTCCCAATTAAAATAGTTCCTTTTTGATTTTATGTAGCTAGAGGTGAGAAAATAATAAAATAACATTAATGCTATTTTTTGCAGAAATACATAAATAGCAAAGTTAAGGATGGAAAGTGGAGGCATAAAGGCTAGAATGAAAGGTATCAAGAGACAGTTGTGGCAGTTCAAAAATAAGAATAGACAATCCTGATTGTTTTTGGTTATTGAAAAAAAAAAAAAAGTAGTAGTTACTGTTCATCACATTTAAATGTCGAGTTAGCAACTTCTTTAAAGTTAAATTAAATATTTATGCAGGAGAGCTATTCTGTGATGCAAATAAATCATTAATCCTAATGTCAATAACAGAATTTTAATCCCATTAAATAAAGCTTTTTTGTTTCTCAGATATGATTACAAATTCATAGTGAAGTTTAATCTGTTTCATTTGACAGTAGAGATTTCCCAGATTTTGCTAAAATCTGTTCTGGAAAAAGACAGAGAAAAACAAATCCTACAGGATACACATTTGTTACAGTGTCATTTTGGTAACCACAAGGACTAACTTTGGCTTGTGCTTTTAACACTTTTAAGAGATGCCATACAAAAATTAAATCCCCTTGCCCACACTCCCAAACAATTCAGTGTAAGCCATAGCTAAGTATATTACTTACTGGTCAGCCAAGACCACACACAAGCTGCTTTTATCCAAAGATACTAAATACAGGCAAGACATGATTACATTTTTTAACATAATTTTAACTTGCAAATCTCCCATTGCAAATGAGCCTTCCCTATTTTTTCCCTTAAAAACAAAGAATCTAAACTTGAAATTTGTTCAATAGTTAATCCAATTAAAATTTTCTTTTGTAAGTGTCTAAGACTCCTTGCATTCTGAAGCCTTTTAATTAATATCGAGCAAGGGCTTTGTTTACCCTCCTGGATTAGAGCCTCTATCATATCTCTGCACTGCTTTGGTACTGGAAATGAAGAGAAAGATGATGCCCTTTTTGGCATCGTGCCTTTCCTTTTCTCAGGAATTAAGGTCCTTTATAGTCAACTTGCATTCATTTTGAGAGGCATTACAAGTTAACACTAGGTGGGAATGTTTCATAGATAAGCAAGTTCATTACAATTTATCCCTGTGAAATTCGAGTTAAATGTTGTTCTCCCTTTTTGTGTGACATGGAGAATGAAAGATATTCTCCTCCCTCCTTCTAATCCCCTTCTTTCTGTAATCTTTACCTATTTAAAACTGAGAGGGATTGAAAGGTGTCTAGTTTTAATTAGATCCAAATTTGCTGACTTTCTGGTTCTTGTGTTCATAGCCTTGATAAACTGAAGTGGTATCTACAGACCATAAAAACAATTAATGGGTGATAACCTGACAATTTATATGAAATTTATTAGTTAATAAGTAGTGAAAGTGCCAATAGTGTCTGCAAAATTTATTAAAAACAAATAAATTCAGTTGCTGAAAGTTGGGGTTTTTTTAAACCACAAAAAAAAAAAAGGGCTTCTCTTATAATTATATTTTTCTTTAGCTGTCCCAGATGGGCCCCCTTGCCTTGGAATTCTTTCTTATCTTAAGTTGATAGAGGTTTCTGTGCTGTCTCTGGTTTTGCCCAGAGACTGTTTTTCATTGGCTCTTTCCCCGTGATGATCCATGCCCATCTTTTTGAAGGTACCCCCCTTTCTCTCTGTCCATCACTGGAATTGTTATCTCTACAGCCCAGAAACCTCGAGGGAATCTGGCCAGTGGTTGGCAGATGTGCTGGGACCCCTCCCAAATTTACCTTGGATTTGTTGGTAGTTACGTAATCTAGTTGGCATTTATTATGTTACTTTGTTTTATTGGTTTAAAAACTTTGTATCCACCCCTCTTTGTTTGTCCTGGATAAAACCCCCCCGCCGCCCAGGGTGCATGGTCTCTCCTGGGGCACCGGGCCTGAGGTGAGGGGTTCCCCTGCGTCCCCTAATAAACCTTTGTCCCCTCTGTGCCTCTGAGAGTCCTCTCTTTCATTTACACCACGGCCATGACAATGAAGGTCGAGGTGCTGCAGAGCCAAAAACCCACACATCGGTTCTGTTGAGGTGTATCAGAGCTGCCGGTGGGTCCAGCCAAATGATGGGCGGACCCAGGAGGATACGCACAGCAACATTTCCTTTTTTAGGAGAAGTTTCTATACCCAATACAGACGACATTGCACTCACAGAAAAACCTCCTTCCTAGTTTGCATTACAAGTTCTTGCACTGCTTATGCCAATGCTGTACACTTGTAAATGCTTATAAAGGGAAGAAACTTTTAACATGAGAATAAGCAGAAGTTACTGGTTGAAAGATTAGTTTCATGTTTATAAATGAGAATGCATCTGCTGTGCTGCTTTTAAGAAGCTCACATCAGTATGAAATACTATACAACTTTGTTTTCAAGAGAGCAATATTGTGCCTACAAAATAAAGGTTGATATAAGACAGGTACAGAGCCAGCTGCAACAACCTGAAAGTCTCCTCAGCAACTGTCCAAGTCCCAGTGGCTTTTAGCACTCCCCAGCCTGAGGAGAATAGTAATCAAGCTACACAGATTATGCCAAGATAACTTTTATCATCTATCAAGTCATATTTGGCCAATAAAAGCCACAAAATATAACACAGTAAGTATGAGATGCTGACTTTGGCCCACAGAGCTGAACTGTGAAGGAAGATAAAAAACACTACCTTCAACAACTTATAGTAAGGTGGTAGCAGTCATGGAGATACTAGACAAAGTAAAAATGTACTCTGAATATGAACCACACTGAAAATGTTTTGTTTACTATGCTAAAGTTTAATTAACTCTTCTATGACAACCTTGAAAAACCATCTAAGATTAGATATATTGTAGAAAAGTGCAGTCATGTTTGCAGACAGACTTGAATCCCCCATTAATCCAACCCTTTCTGAAGTCCCAAATGAGCTAGTAGCAGCCATTCAAGAGGCCATAATCTTAAATGGTCCACCAACATCTTCTCATAGCTGCAATTACTGTGAGCATTTAATTCAAATGCCAGAGGTGGACATGAGAGTCAGTGTTGAAGGAAGTCACGTTAAAACAAGGACAAAACCCCCACATTGGGGCACCAAGCTCTCAGACCATACTCCATTTATATCACCAGGTGGGGAGAAAATTAGGTACAGACCTCAGCAACAAGCTGGCTCCCCTAGTACAGACATTTGTTTCATGGACTTGATGGGAAATAGCATTTACACATCTGGAGGAACCAAATACAGGGCTTGCAATCCTTTGGCTGAGATTAGTGTATCAGTTGATTAAAAAACAACGCATTGGTCAGAGCCAGAAATTCCTTTGAACAAATAAGAAATATCAAATCTATGCAAAGTCACAAGACCATGTCAAGAATTAATGAATAGGCTTAGTGTGAAACTATAGACACCTGTATAAAAGCTGCAAAAATGCTGAAAAATTGAGCGTGGAAGGCATGACATAATTCTGCAATGTCAGATTTGATTAATCTCAACACATGAGGGGAAAAGACTATATACTGCTTCTACATACAGTGAAAAATTGCAGAATAATAAAAGGCCACAATTGCATTTTCTTATGGCAATCATCTTTTAGAGCAGCCACTTGACTCCATTAAGAAAAATTCTATGAATTCCTAGCCCTCGTAGTCTAACCTGTTTTCTACAATCAGGAAAGCAAGATCTCATGCATATTGCAGATACATACACACACAAACTGTTAGTAAAGTACTCCAAGTAAATCAGAAATGACCTTGCTGTCATTTTAAAAATAGTGGCAAGTACAATGCACATTTACATTCCTGGCCTTGACTATCAAGATTATCCTTGTAATTCATTCCTCCTCCATCAGGAATGATCTCCTGATATCCTTTCTTAAAGGCGGGCTTTCTTATGCTAGTCCTTCTGTAAAGTCAAAGTGATAGCTATGCATTTAGACTTTAATTGTTTAGAATACTTCTAAATCCATGCATATGTTTTGTGTTAGCAGCAGACTTCTACTAATTAATAGCACCAAGCCGACTGTGTCTAGAGCTGAAGGTTAAAGACAATCAGAACAAAAAAGAAAACAAAAAGGAGAAGCAGTTAAATCAGAACAGACACATTAATATTTATGAGAAAAAACAATCTGCCAAAAGGTGATCATTTCCTTTGATTTAATTTGAGGGTGGGGAGAAAAACAGCAATGCAATGGACATATGAGATTTTGAATATCCAAAAAATCTTTAAGTATGGTTGCTCGTGAGTGCTTATTAAAATCACAGTGGTTTTGTTTGGAAAGGTTTACTATCAGACAAGAACAAAAACAGAATAATAACAGAAAGAAAAAAAATTAATCTATCACTAGATGAATGAGAAGTGACAATTCCAGATAAGGAAAGCACTGGAAGCAAATGTCCTAAGGTCTAAAGAAACTCAGAATCACAATGAAGACATTCACATTCAATAAATAAATATTAATTTTGGTGAATGCATAACAATTACAAGAAACTTGTTTAAACAAAACAAGAAAGACCAACCTTTCAGGTGGTGAACATAGGGAGAGTAATATTCTGGGCAAGTTTTTTCAGCGAGTGACGTCTATTGTGCAGAAATGACATGTCATGCTCACAAAATAATACTATAAATTGAAATGTAATATTATTACCATTTAATGCTTGCCAGGAATAGAGGAAAAAGAGGAGCAAATCCATCCCATAGCATAATTCTCTAATCAATTCATGGACAGAATTGTCTAAGCCTATGGAAAGAGCTGTACTTGCAGACCAGAAAAGATTTAGTCTCCAATTTAAGATTTTGGTCTACTGGAGTTGACACATACGTGGCAATAAAGACCTTTTAAAGACCCTATTACATCCAAAGCAATGCCAGCTTGAGCCATTGTCTCTACTTGAAAATAGTAATGTGGTAAAATTGGAAATTGGTTATTTCTCCTTTTCCCTGGAGACTGGAAAAGCTATGCAAAAAACTATACAGAATAAGTCTGCAAATGTACTCTCCCCCTCTAAAAAGTAAGGCAAGCACCCATCCTCCTCTCTCTTTCTCTCCCTGTTTTTTCTTTCCCCAGTTCACTCTTTTTTGCCAGGACTGAAAATGTGTATTGCATTCTGGGGAAGACAATGTTTAATTTTTTCTTAGTGAAAGAAAACCAGAAAATACTATAAGTCTTTTAAGCATGCCTTGTGTTTTTTGGCATTTTTACACTCAGCTGTCAAAAAAGCTGAAGCAGACACTTAAACATTTCAGTGCTTCTCCCAACATAGCTTCTGAACTTGAACTACCCATTCTGTGAAGGGAAATATTATCTTAGAGATTTCAGAACAAGCTAATATGAATTGAGACTTTGCTGAACCTGTAATCCAGCAAGTGACTGGGCACCATCTGGGAAGCCATGGCCATTATCACTGGTCAAAGATTTATCCACTAAACTCAAGAAACCTTGGAAAGGGCTCAGACCTGGAGCTGGGACTTAATGTATGAACCAGAAGAGAGAATCCAGATCCCTTGCTCATGCCTTTATTTATGCTTCAGCTCTATGACAAATACAAAGCAGCAGAACCTGATCTGACAGAAGAAAGCTAGTGGGCATTTGACCTGATTTTCCTCTTTAACAAAAATTAAAAAAAGATAAGTTTAATAGGGAAGCGACATTTGATGCAGTCTCTTTATCCTCAGACTCAACAGGATGCATTCAGATATAGCCTCTCGTGTTCCTAAAATATAATTAATCTACTGCACCTAAGTAAGTATATAAATTTATATTAATGATCTATTAATATAACTCTCAAATGGAGTTATTATGCAATAATTTTCTGAATAAGCCCTATTATGTATAAAGACGTGAAATATCCAAGAGATTTACATTTAAAAAAAAACTACGCCTAAACTTACTTTAGAATGTGGAAGTAAATTAAAATCAACAATTGTTTCTAACCATTTATTTTTTACAATGGAAGTCATTTTCAAAGTACCTTGAACTGCATCCAGAAGGGAAGGGAAAAGGGGTTTATATTTGTATGTTCATGTGTATGTAAAATTTGATTATATGTTAACTACAGAGTGAAGTTTCTTTAGATATACTAAACTGAATGAATAAAACCAACACCCAAAAGTGTAAAACTATGCAAAAGAAAAAAAAAAAGTCAGCTGCAGAATATACCTCAATAGCAGACAGTACTTATACAAATTACTTAAAAGCTTAGAGTAGACAGCTAAAAAACAAACTCCAAATCATACCAAACCAAGCAAGCAACCAAAAAAAAACCAAAAGAACTTATATGAAGGATCAGTGTGGAAAAACAGGAAAAGTCACTGGAATAACCCAAGCAGAGAAGTTGACCCAAATTTAGTCCGTATCCTTCCAGTGGATTGCTAGGAAAAAATACCCTAACACAAATCCAACTAAAAACAAACAAAGCAAACTCGAAAACAAAAGAAACAAAGGAAGGGTGGGCAAGCGAGGGCAAGTAGGGAAAAGCTTTTGTGATTGTTTGTTCAAAGTCTGTTTGACAGAATAATTTTAGGGCAAAACATTAAAATTTGCTTTCCTTAAAAGCTTTTCAGACATGACCATAGTTTGGAATATTTGCAAGGAAGAGTTACTGAACTGCTATTTTAATTTTCTTGTTGTCCAGGAGTTACACAAATTCTGTCCTGGAGGTGCTATATTTGACACAAGACAGAAAAACTGCTTTTTGCAAACCTATGTTGAGATTCCAAAGAGCAGTGTTTGTCAGAGTGAAGTATATTCCTATCAGTACCACTCCTAAGATGCTTTATCAAATGAAAAAGCCTCTCCCAGTTACATTCCCCTGCTACCAGTCCTACAAGAGAACCAGGATCCAGCTATTTTCATGTCTTGTCCTAAAAAGTCATCAGTTCACCATACAGGAATAAAGATTTAAAAATTATTGCCTATATTCCTGCTGGTTGAAATTTAATGATGATCAGTTTATGACCTTTGCTGAAGAAAATGAGATGCTCAAAGAGGAATTTTAGAGAATCAAAGAATTATTAGGCTTTGAACAGATCTCCAAGATCCTGGAGTCCAATCTTTGATTGACCTCCACCTTTTCAGCGAGACCAGAGAACTGAGTTCCATGTCCAGCCATTTCCTGGACACCTGGAGGTTGGTGGCTCCACCACCTCCCTGGGTACCCCATTTTCATCTACCTAAATGTTTATCCTCATACTGTAGAATTATTTTTAGAGGTTAAAATAGCAATATTGGCTGTTGCCTTTTTTTTTTTTTTTTTAGCAAGCGAGCAAGCAAAAAGCCCCAACACCATTAACAAATACAAAGTCTTTGATATGTTGAGTTGAACAATGACAGCTGGTGAGCTTTTGTTGGGTTTTTTTGTTTGATTGTTTTTTCTTTACCTCCATATAGCACTTTTTCGAGATTACATTTTAGTAAGAAAGTTAATATAACATGCACTCATTCTGACTGCATAAGAGGGAGATGAACAGTCATTAAAATGGCTCACAAAACTGCAGTAACCTCTTTTTTCTTATAGCCAGAAAAAAAGAAAATATGACAAAGCCTAAAACAACTTATGTCAATTTCAATTTGCCAGATTCTGTTAAAAAAAAGAAACCAAAAAACTAAAAAACCAAAGCCAAAACCAAACCAAACAAAAAACCCAAACCAACAATAAATTAAAGAAAAAACCAGAAAACCCCTCACAACCCCTCCTGATTTTACTTCTATTATCCCTCTTAGTCAAGTAAAGAGATATGTTTTCTCAGTTAAGTGAATTTATGTTCAAAGCTCATAATGAATATTTTAACTGATGAACAAATTATCCTTTCGCTCATTAAAGAAAAGGTCCTTAGTAAAAAAAAAAAAAAANAAAAAAAAAAAAAAAAAAAAAAAAAAAAAAAAAAAAAATTCTGAAAATTCCTTAACATTGAGTTAGCAAGAAAAATGCTGGAAAAAATCTCTCTCAGTTAAACTGCTCTTCAACACTAACAAAGCCAAACGACACTAACAAAGCCAAAAGCCTGCTTCTTATTTCAAAATACAGTAGCTCATGCTTTTTCTTCTATAGATCTGCATGTTGAGGCTGTCAAGTCTCATTCGCTGTCTTGCAAGTTCACATATTCAGTCAAATGAATTTTCCATCTGTTTCACTCTAAGGAAAGTACTGCACAGAGTTCTTTCCCTTTTCTGATGTCCTTCTCCAGCTGTGAAGCTATTACCAACTCAAAAGGCATAGATTTCCATTACAGTGATTTGAAGTTGTGTTCCAGAAGCCCCATTATGTCTAAGTTCTAAATAAAAGTAATTCTTATTTATATGATATTTTAAGTGGTATCTTTGCTTTCCATTTATAGGCAATCTTAATTCTGTATAGAAACATGGAAAAAAAGAATCATTTTTACATACGCACATCCAAAACCCCTCAAACAAACAATGACAAAGCCAAACCCTCAAATCAAGACCTATATTATATAATGCTCTTGATTCCTGTTCATTTACCCACCACTCAGATTTGAAAACTGGTACTAAATTTCTCACCTTCAATTGTTAGGAAGGCTTTCCAAGTCTTAAGATTATGCTTAAGCACAACCAATGATTTGATTTAGCTCTCATCTCCTCCTGAAGCCATCTCCAATTCAAACACAAAACACAGTCACTACTTCCATAATCATCACCAATCAATTTCACTCCCAGCTGAGTTTCTAAAATACGAAGACAGTTTTGTAATGACAATATAACATAAAAAGCTCTTTAGTCCCTCTGATCCACCCACTTCAGGCACAACCATATAGCTACAACTCCTGTTCTGTCCATCTATTTGACTGGAAATCTCTCCTATCTGATAATTATCCCAGAACACCACTAAAATTCCCCTGTCAGTAGAACAGAAAACTCTGCTTTAAGGCTTAAGTTATGGTATATTTCAATTTTAGGTGGTTTTTTGGTTTTTTTTTCTAATTGAAGGGAAAAAAAAACCAAACCCAATGAGCCTTTCAAGCAAATTTAAGAGACACTGAACCACACCCACACAAGGATGGGTATTAGAAAGAAGGATTAATAGAAAAGCAGTACCTGGATTAAAGACTAATACCAAGAGAATTACTTCATATGATCCTAGGGAAACACTGTTTTGTTTTTCCTACTTCCAGTGTGGTTTATTCTTCCCAGATTAATAATCTTCCTGTTATACATTTTAAATCAGTTTAGGCACAATAGCTAAGTGAGCACAGACTCAGTAAAGTCAACGATGCAGATCTTGGATTTGACACAGATCACCATCAACTGCATCGATTCTTGGCCTACATCTTTTCTCTTTAGACCCATTCTCTCTCTACACATTGGTTGTAACTAGGTTTATTTCATTTTTTTACTACTGTTAGACTAAAATATATTCGAGTAACCAAAACCATTTTTTTCCATTGCAATTCTCACACAAAGTAACTTCATGCTTTTTTGACTTACAGAATTGTGTATCAGAAGAGATTGGAAGAAATACAAAAAAATTTCTTTACTGAAATGGATTATAGCCTGATTGTATTTTATGTAATATTGCTGATATTTCCTTCCTTATCATCTTCCTCATTTCAAAAGGAATGTGACCAAGAGAACTTGACTAGAACAGCTTAGACCTTAGTAGGTCGGATTCTCAAGTCCGAGATAGGAAACCTTCTGTCCCCATCCTACCCTCCCCCATTTATTTTATTTTATTTAAGCTCAACCTTTAGAGCAACATTTTTTAAACTGTAAACAAAGGAGACAGAATGTAGAAGTTGTGTGCTTGAATATGACAAGGCTGATAAAAACACCAAGTCCTTTGTCTCTAGTTTTACCACAAGGATTTCTTGCCATTTGAGCCATGAGCAGCACACCTCTCAGTAAGAATCACCAATTTCAGAAGTTTAAAATTACACTCCTGGCCAAAAAATATTAAAAAAAAAATGTGCGTTGTATTTCCTCCCAAATTAAGCACACATCAAAACCATTCTCTTCATCAAATCCTGGCTATACCAAGGGTATGAAGTCAAGGCATAAGAATTCTTGCTACATTTTTTCTTTTCCACCCTAATTCAAAACACACCCTGTTCTACTTCCTGCTCCCTTTTCTTTCCCTTCTTTCAGCCAAGAGTCACTGAAAATTCAATGTTACCAAGAAGCCTTCAAATTCACAATTTTATCACAGCTCACACAGAGTAGGGAAAAAACCCCTCGCACTCCTAAATATACTGTATAAAGACACTAACAAAGTCAAGGAGTTAATGAGTCCACCTCAGTTTCACATTTGGGCTGTTATCTCTGCAACTGCTGGGCTAAAAGGATCTGTTTTCCTCAGCAAAACTGAAACTCTGGAGATCCAAATTTGTCACACATTTTGCAGGTCATAGGTCCCTCGTTGAAGATAAAGGCACCATGCCCTTTCACACCTGCTGCGAAAACATATATTCAACACTTTCTCGGCAAACCTTAAAGACTGTAAAAACAACACATGAAGCAGACCATATTTATTTATAGTTTTTTGGCAATTCATCCCCTTGATGGGAGCTACTCACTGATGGAAGCATCAGTGTCTAGAGTTTAGCAGAGTGTGAGTTTGCAACCACCCCTCACAAATCCTTGCTCAGTAACCAAGATGCTTCTTTGTGCCACTCATTTCCCTTATTTCTCCTTCCATTCTTCTAACAAGTATTTTACAGCTGCATTTGGCTACTGCTTACCAACCTGCAGAGCCAAAAGTATGGGCAACACACCTCTGCCTCTGTCCTGCAGAGGAAAGAGCAGAGCAAGATTCCTGTCCCACATCCTGACCACCTCAGCCCCTCACCCAGGTAGTCTCTCCTAGCATTGGAGAGGCAGAAAGAACATGTAACAGAAGGATTTTATGTTCTTAGATACTTGTATCACCATGAAATTCAAGTTTATATTGAAATATTTAAAGACTTACATGACTTGGGTCCAAATTCCCTCAGCTAGAGTAGGATGCAACAAAAGTTCCACCTTCAAAGTTAAAAGAATTTTCTCAAAAATACAAATATCGTGGTTTTGCTTTTCATTCTTTTTCAGACTGAGGGTCCTGAGTTGCTCATTAGGGATCAGAGCAGCATGAACAGCAACATAAACAACCCAGACCACAAAAACCAATCAGAAACCTGAAGCCATCCTGGCCTCAAGCTCCAAATACCTGAGTTCCTCTTACTCTCCAGTCCTCTGGCTGCAGCATATCACAGCACTATCAGATCAAGAACATGTTCATTCCCTTTTTAAGCTCTCCCTCTACTTTTCACCCCCTGCTTAAGTGAGGGCTGTGTCTCTCCAGGTGTGCCTGCTGGCAGTTGCTGTGATAGCAGGAGCAGTGGTGAAAGACACCTGAGCACAGTGGCTCTGAGAACTCCTCTGCTTCCACCTCTTCCTGCCTGCACATTGTTAGTCTAAAATTGTCTGAAAGACAAATAAATCAAAAGAGAAAAAGTCATGTTGAGCACTTAATGAAATGGGAGAAACATGAAAATCCAGCCACTAAGAATTAGTGTGTATGTGGCCATAAAATAGAAAGGCAAAAAACTGCTTCACATTTACTTCTCCACACCTTCAGCTAAGAGCATTATCTGGTTTCTCAGAGATTAGACTCTCCTTGGCTCTGGCTGCTATTGCAACCACAGCAATGTTCAGAAAGAAAACAAGAAATGGAAGTTTCATTTTCTGATTTTTAAAGTCTTTAGCAAACAAATTTTAAGATTAAGCTATGACTTTCATTTTTTCCTGTATCTCCTACTCAGAAAGGAACAAAATATCCCTGCTTGTCTCATGCTCCTTTTGGAATACAGGCATGTATTATCTTACAACCAGCAGGTAAAAATAGAAAGAAGGATGTCTCCTGTTGTCTGCTTTAAATTAACTCATTTTCTTCCACTTTGAATCAGTTCTTGTAATTTTTAATGCAACTACACAGTGTTGCACTGTATTTAATTGAATTATTTACTGCTGGTATTGAATATTTGTGTCTTTGTGGGAAGGCTAAAGGAAAGAGGATTTCTCTTGCCTTACAGCTGAATGCAGACAACATTTCAACTTGTTTGCGATCTCAATTAAAAAAGAAAACAAACATCTAGCTGGCACCAAAAAAATTTTCCACATACCTGAAGACTGATCCAGTGCTATTAACTCTTTGTATTCCAGTCATAGTTGAATTTATAATGCTTATGAAATTCTTCTGTTTTTTCCAAAAAGCTCATAAGGAAAAGGGGACAAGGGAAACATTGTCTATTTCAGAAGAAAGCCCCTTCAAAGTCAAACTCTAGATCTTGTCACATTTTTGTGAAAAAGAGTGACATGACACTCTAGTTCCAGAAAATTTCTTGCATATACCGCATCTAGAATGTATCTGGCATGTGGCATGCTGCCCAGACAACAGTATGAATTAATGATTGAAGTGTATGATGGACAAGAAAATTTGTCTGTCCTTCGCTTCATGCTGTCAGAAAACCCTTATTATATACTGAAAAGCAAGTTTCTCTCACTTGTTCATTCACTTACGATATCAGAATTATACTTTTAAAAGTATATTTGGATGTTCTGAGATTAAAAAAAAAACCTTGAAAATCTTTTAAAATCCCTACAGCAATCCAGTTTTTCAATGAGAGGTCAAGACCTGGGATTCATTCTGTTTTAAAGTACCACAGACAGAGAAGGAACTGAAACATACATACTCTGAAGTATAACCTGATTTTGACCATGAAACATCAAGACTATTGATGTTTTCCTGTTTGAACCCTTCCAGTTTGAAAGAAATCTAGGTTTGGAAATATGGCTAGCAAAAAGCACATATGATTAAAATGTGAAAATCAGGCAATTTGTGATACAGGATTTTCCTTACATGCGCCTTTTAATTAGGAGCAAGCACTGACATGGAATTTATTATTGAAATAGTGACAGATGTAGGTCAGAAATGCAGAGGGGGCATATCTATCTTAGATTACATAGGGACTCCCCATATATAAATTAGAAGGAATTATTAAAACTGTCCCTTGGTGCACCACACTCCTTTAGGGCTTTCAGAAAAACTTGCTGGTGCTTGGGGCAGCTTGGAGGCACTTTGAAACTCAGGACACTGCCCAGAAGATGCCTTGAAAAATGGTTGTTCTGTAAATGGCACTAAAATAACACTAAAAATAGTGTAGTGTTTAGCAGAATGTAATGAAGATAGAAATTTATTAGCTTTTCTTTATGTACTTTTTTGAGCAAAATAAGAATTAATCCCCCAATGCTCTAAATAACAAAAGAGTAACTAGCATAAAGGCATATTTTCAATTAATGGAAAAATTTACATCTACACTGTCAAATGCTAATTGTTCTTTATGGACAAAATTCAAAGCCTCAACACTTTTATTCAATTGGCTTGGTTTACATGAGTCTATTAAGTGTAAGGAGAAAGATACAGGCAGCTACAGGCAAGTTAGCACGCCTCATTCCCTGGGAAGGTGGTGGGTCAACCAATCCTTCTAGAAAGCATTTCCAACACAGGTAGTGCAAGAAGGTGATTGGGAGTAGTCAGTGTGCAGTTATAAGCAAATGTATTCACCTAGGGGTGTGGCAGAGGAAGTCACCTGTGTTTCTGCAGTTACTCTGGATTTTTTTAAAAAAAGATACAAATAAAAGTTCTTTCCTTGAAACAAGTTAGTGTGTAGACACTGCCCTTTAGCTCCAATCTTATGAGACTCCACCTGGAATGCTGAATATAAGAAGGACATGGACCTGTTGGAATCCAGAGGAGGCCACAAAGATGATCAGAGGGCTGGAGCACCTCTGCTATTAAAACAGGCTGGGAGAGTTGGTGTTGTTCAGCCTGGAGAAGAGAAGGCACTGGGGAAACATAGCATCCTTCCAGTACAGGAAGGAGTCTACAGAGGAACCTACAAAAGATCTACACGGACTTTCTACAGGGGTATGCAGTGATTAGACAAGTGGGAATGGCTTCAAACTGAAAGAGGCACTACCCTGAAAGAGGGGAGATTTATTCTAGGTACAAAGAAGAGATTTTTCACTATAAGAGTGATAAGGAACAGGTTGCCCAGGTGCCCTTTCCCTGTAAACATTCAAGGTCAGGTTAGATGGAGCTCTGAGCAACCTGATTTATTTTAAAATACCCTTGCTCATGGCAAGGGTGTTGGACTATAACCCAAAATATTCTATGATTCTTGGATTACTAAATTACAGCCTGTGTTTGTGCACTTTAAAATAGGCAAATTTCTAATACCAGACAAGCTGTGAAAGGCATATTTTCTCCCAGTACTTGAAAAAGTTGTTCAAAAGCATTACATAAGAAAACCGATGTAATTTTCCTTTGTAGAAAAATAAATTAATAACTGCACAACCCCAAAATGAATGACATAAATTTTAATTAATAAAAACAAATACAAGATTACAACAACCATGGGGCAACCATTCTGTTCAATCAATTTTTATCTACTACAAACAGCATGACCATAACTTTTTCAATTTAATGCAGGGAGCTGTGCTAGAAACCAGAGGAAAAAATGAAAACAATAGTGCTTATGCCTCCTATGCCCAGTTATTTCACTGTTATTTTCTCTGTTAATGGTGGAAAATATTTTTTCCTGGGTTTATCAGTTACTACAGCTTCCTTTGAATTCAATGTAATAATCCAGACTAAGGATAGTACACACATTCATCAAAGTAAACACTGGTGACCTAAGTATGTACAGCCATCCACCTGCTGCAAGTTTCCACCCTGCTGTGGTCAAGACAGCCACCTGACAGTAAATCTTTAGCACATTACTTATTTCCAGTATTGACAAGACACTTCCTGCTGAGAGCAGCTGAATGTTTCTGCATTAGCACACTCTGTCCCTTGGCACAGCTACCAGATTTCCAAGTCCCTTTCATGGGTGAAGGTGAACGTTTCAGACTGAGCCAACGGGGAGATGAACTCTTTTTCTGGCAGTGTTCTCCAGAGATGAGCACACCCAGAGCAGAGGCAGAAACATTTTTATTCTCAAAAGAATAACAGGATGATGTCAAGATGTTTTTTACCAGATTGTGAATATAAGCCAAGAAAGCAACAGGTTTTACCAGATCTGGGCTACGTTTCTCTCTGACTCATGAAATGTCTCCAGGAGCCCATCACATACTGACAGCACTTTTACTTCCTCTGCCCACACTGAGGAAAGCTGATGTCTCTTACAAGCCTTGAAGGTTGTCTCAGATATCTAGAGTAGCTTGCAGTAAAGGTTTTGGACCTTATCAGGACTAGTCTCCCAGGACATTATGAGCTGAAAGTAGAAACTAGAATAATCTTTTCTTCCACACTGAACGATTCTATAAATATCATCCTCTGAGCGACTTCAGATAGTTCACAGAACTGTTTACAAAAGTCCCAGCTGAAACCTCTGTGGACAAAAGAGGCCACATCTGGGGAAAGGCATGAATTAGCAAAAAGTTTAATAGAAGAGTAAGAGTAAAATTTTAATATAGGCTATTGTGCAGTTAGAAGATAACATTTCAAAAGAGAGGAGGCATGAAATACATTTATATAGTGTTAATTTGGTTCCTTCCTTCCTTTCTGATTTATATTTCTGTTTGCAGTCCTTTTCATATCAAATTTAGTTTACCTGTATCAGTACCTGAAATTCCACTGGCAATTTTCCCAGCCTTTCTTTTCCATCAATGCCTCATCAGCATACCTAACTCTACTACCCTGCAAAACTCAAAGAACTTTTTTCTCATTTAGAAAAGCATGCAGAGCTTGAGTGAATTTCCTATCTACTCTCCAAACCATCTGCTTGTCATAGGAATCAGATTCTTGACAACCTGCAGGCCTGACAAAATGAACAAATCAAACAAATACAAATAAAGCAGAAAAAGTGAAGGTGGTCACCTTCACTATTTTATATCAGTGGTAGCCTCTCAATTATACTGAAAAGATTCGGTTTCTAACTTAAGCTCTCATGCTGAGAAGATGACTCCTCTGTGCCATGCTTTGCTGCAGAAAATGTAAATATTTGGCCACTTTGCACCACAATCTGTCTCCCTCCTTCTGTTCTGTTTATTCTGTAGTCACATACTGTACTTGTAATCCTGTTATTCACTCTCCTGTCTATCTTCTTAAGCCCCTTGCAAGGAGTAATTAGCAAGGATGAGTTGCACCGAAATTCAGAAGTCTGTAAGTTATATCGTTTATAGTCTAGAAGGGGACTAGAGAAAATATTGCTGAAAAGTTAATTAAAAGTCACTGAAATGGGTCAGGTATCAGAGAGGTCAATTTGTTCTTTAAACAAGAAACCTTAACCTGTCAATCTTAACAAGTGACAGTGTTGTTATTAGTTTTGATGTATGCACACCTACTGTATATTGCTATATTTCCCTTCTATTCATTTATTTTAAAACTTTAGTTCTTGTCCACCACAAGGACAGTGCCCTCAGGCGCATTTCATGTAAAGGCTGACATGAGACGTTGTGCATCGGAACTCATCTTTTTGAATTAAAAACACTGGAATCTCTAAAGCCTTTCAACCCATAGTTGGTACCGTCCTCTAAAAACAGGTCCCCCTTCTGCCCTGTCAATGCAGTATACACTCTGTGATCTTAAAGATCTGTCAGTCACGTGAATATCAAATCTTTACTAATACAAACCACTTTAAGCATATCAGTGTTTTCACATTTTTTGTGCAACTTTGCAACCACTTACATGCTCCAGTGTATTTACTGTTTCTGAGTTTTAAAGGAGGTAGTAATTGCTGAAATGTGTGGAACTACCACACAGCGCTCTGCAGGACCACATGGGGTGTTAATGTTGCCAAATCCTCTGAGGGTTCAAAAATGAGTTAAAATTTATATTTCCAATACAGCCAAATTTAAAACATACTGTAATTCTTCCTTGTCCTAGGGTGACTATGATGCCTGTATCACCAATCGTCTGTTCTGTGTATGCTGTGTATTCTGTACCTTTAAGACTGGTTCTGAGAGTGAGCAGGGAAAGAAGAAGCGCGCAGTTTGTTTTGAAAACTATTCACTCCTCTGCACTTTTTTTTTCGTCCTTGGTCGGTGTATGTTCACCGAGCGCATGGACACCAGAGAGAGGTTTTTTTTTCCTTTTAGTTAGTTTAGCTAGCTGGGGCAAGAAAAAGGCTTCCTAGACTGTTTTTTCCCTTTTTTCTTGGGACTGTTTAAATCTAATGTGGACTGAAAACCCAGAGGAGCACCAGGAGCTGCACTTGTGGCCCACCGGGGCCTGGACCTCGGCATTCTCCAGCGCCGAAGGGACTGGGACTGATAAAAACTGAGAGAGCCGAGCGAACTCCCAGCAAGGACTCTCAGTTTCACCATCTCTCTTCAGAGCAGTGAGAGGTTTTATTGTTTCGTATTATTAATTTCTTAGGCTTGTGGGCAGTTTTTTTGTTAAATAAATAGTTTTTTTCCACTTTTCTCCGAGGAAGTTTTTTTTTTTCCTGGACTGGCTGGGGGAGGGGCCATTTGGGGTTTGCCCTCCAGAGGAGCCCCATTTGGAGGTTTTCCTTCCAAATTTACCCTAAACCAGGACATTCCTTCAGCTTCAATGTATTTTATAATGCTTCCTGAATACTTCCCAGTTGTGGTCTTGAAGCTCAGATTTTTATACTCTATACCAGTTAAATTCTTTCTAAGGAAGAACTGAATAAGCGCTGCATTAAGGATGAGCAAATTAATTGCCCAAACAGTCCCCAAAGAATGAAATATTTCTGAACTACAATAGGAATTATAGCACCATCAGATAATTTGGAACAGGGACCACTGGTTTTGCTGGGGACTGGAAACTGTTGTGTCCTTTTGTTCCTAACTGCATACTCCATAGCAATATCAGGTTAATGGTCTCCAGTGCATTTTAACTGTGGTAAAAAACACAGGTAAATGAGATTGACGAGATTAACACAAGATGATTTCCGTTTTTTCCCCAACAAAGATAAGGGCACCTCACCCTTCTCCTGACACCTGAGGATTCCCAGCACACATATGCACAGATCTTCTCATAAAATTGCAGGAGAGTGAGGTATCCCCAGAGAGGAGGCAGAGAAGACATGCTGCCTGCTTCCTCTTGCTCAACGTCCCCACCTTGAAAGAGAGAAAATCCCAGAGGACATCGACTAGGACAGTGCTCACAGGTACTGCAGTGCTCTTTGTTGTGGTATCCCAAGCACATTTAGAGTAGAAAATAGAAATACAACCCTCACACCAAATTACTGCTCACCCGTGAGCTGCAGGATGCTGTTCTAATGAATCATTATTTATTAATTTTATAGCACAATACAAACAGCCCTCAGCTTCCTTCCCTCACAAATCAATACCATAAATATGCAGCCTTTACTGGCAGGAGCTGATCCCTATTGAATTCATGATCAGCATGAGAAAAACCAACAAGCAATATTTTTTTGTTATACCAAAAAAGTCCCCAGCAGGAATGATAAAAAGGGCAGAGATAGCAATTCTGATAAAAGAATGTACATGACATTAAAACCTCATACAGCTTTAATTAACTCCATGCCTTATTACTTATTTTAAAAATAAAATGCACATGTATATTGATTTGCCCTTTGAGGTGGATGCTATACGAACAAGACAGAACAAAAAGGCAGGAATGATGGCCCATTATATACTTGGAAAGGAAAAAAAGTCTATCTCAAACGTGATTCATTACAATACTGGTTTGGCATCCTAATCTAAGACATCTGATTTCTGTTTCAATGCTTAACTACACAGTGTTCAGTGGTTTTTCAAGCAACAAAGGGATTAGGTTAGTAATTTTTTATGAGCAGAAAACATCCAGGCATAAGATGAAATTTCAAAACAATTAAAAGCAACAGGAAGAAGGAAAAATGAACAAATACTCCTAAAAAGTCCTAAAAATTCAAAACCTAAGTTTTCCTTATTAAAAATGCTTCATTTTCTTTAAAGTTTATGTTAGAAGTTTTTTAACGTAAGAAAGATTAACTCTTTTTAACTTAAGAGCTTTTTAGCGTGTATGTGCACTAGCAATCTAGAGTATCTAATCGGAAAAAAAAAAAAAAAGGAAAGGTTCAACCAAAAAGACCCAAATACATACAGCAGTGTTATCCTGGTGAATTCTTAAGATTGTTGCTTTCATGTGCTCATTGTGACCATTCTTCTTATGTCTTGGTTCTCAGTGTTTCCAATCATGGAAAATAGGATCCCAAAGAGAACTTAAAGCTGCAATTTTGACTTGATGAGCAAATTTTAATTTCCTTCACCTGCATGTAGAAAACCATCATTTCCCTGCACTTGTTTGCATCCTGAAATGGAATTTAATTTTTTCTAGCTACGAGTTTTTTTCTGAGACAGAGTTTGGTTGACATTAAAGTAGATAAGCATGGAGTAATTGAACTATGAATTTAATTTTTCATAAAACAAAATTTTGCACTATGTTTGAATTTGTGATCTAGCTCATTTCCAAAATGAGGACAAGTTTGGGATTAGGATTTCTGTTCCCAGAAATCTAGCTAAATACCCTGATCAAAACTTCTAAGTATCGTCTCTGCTCCATGTTAAGACAAATATAATATTCCAGAAAAAATATTGCTCAGATAGTGACAGCACTAATTCTTTCTGAATGTGAACTCTCAGGACTCAAAAATTCATGGAAAACTTACATAAAAGCCATGCACACATAATTAAATTTTTAAACAAAAACAGAAGAAACAAACAAGTAAAAAACAAAAAGAAAATTTGGAATGACATCCATAATTATGAAACTTACAAAAACACATTGAAAACTTCTTCCTAGGTACATTGAATGGTTTGTTCTACAAATAAAGCACCTTTGTATGATGTCGATTTGGACTGCATCATCTTATTTCCATATACTTTCCTTCTCTAAATTTACCTGCTACAACAAAGTAGAAAATACTGTCCCATCACCAGTCTAATAGCAATTAGGATTAACGTAATTAAAATGAGAAACATCCCAGAAACTTAGACGTTATCTGCTTTATATTCCTTTGTTGGTGTGTTCTAATAATTTATTTTTACTTCCACTTTAATAATTATTTTACTATTTCATATTAGTTTGCTTTTGATAAATTAAATTCAGCACACCAAGGGACCTCAAAGCAAATTAGCTGTTAGCTGCATCAGGCTTTAAAGATCGAAAACAAGATATTGTTTTTCCCTCGGTGGCCTCCATAAATATACGTGAAACATACTGTGAAAGGGCTGAAACTGGCAACTCCAAAGTTAGATTTCTATAACCAGAAATATGTTTTGTTTTTTGTTCCTCTTCTTCTGTCCCCTTGAAAATATTTAGAAGTCTTGATATTAAAATCTCTCAGAAAAAAAAAAAAATCCAATCAGCAATTATGTACCAAGGAAATTATATTAACATGTTCTTCATATTACGTGGTTTTCATATGTGCTCTATGGTCTTTAGATTACATGGAATGACTATTATGTAATCTTTTTTCCAAATTCAGCTTTCCTTATCTTTTAATATGCATTCCATAAAGATTTCAAGTTTTAATTTCAAGCAGGTAATGGAAAAGAACTTCACAAGTGAAGTTCTCACTAAAACAGAATGTCAGAGATGGCAAATATATATATTTTGACAATAGATGGATTTTAGCATATTTTTCCTTTTGTTGTCCTCAAGTTCCTGGTTAATATATATATATATATTTTGCAGCAAGACAAAACACTTGGCTTTCACTTCACAAGGGAGAATCCTAATGATCAAAGCCGTTGCTCTTTCCCTGGCACCATCAGTCTCACATTGTTGGTTGCCTCATGTCATAGTTCAGTTCAAGTCATGACTACACAAATCTCAGGCTCATCTGCAGAAAGGGAAACACTGGAAAAACCTTCCTTAGGGCTGTAAGTCATATTTCTAAACAGCCATAGATTCAGAATAACAGAAGATTTTAAAAAAAAATAAATAGAAGAAAAAGAAAATTAAAATAGAAGTTCCTCCATTTCTTAGGGAAGTATATTAGCCAATATATTAACAAGAGTTGTCCACCATTTCCCTCTACTGCTTAAAAATATTGCATCTGTGTTCTGCTAGAGAGAATTTTAAATGGCATGGAGATTCCTGACACAAGGTGGCCAAAGACATTTGAGCAAAAGAGAAACACAACTTCAGGCATATCTCTTTCTTCAGAATTTCCAGTTCTCATGTTTTTAGAGTAGGTCTACATTTGACTTGCAGTCAAGATCAGATGTTGGTTTTCAAGTGACCCCCCAGGATTGTCCCACTCATATTGCAGCATGGTCTTGCACCACACAAACTTACTCTCAGACTGGGCTACAGTGAAAAGCGTTTCACCAATGACAATTGGTGGGTCATGAGGACAGTCTTGGGCCAGTCCACAATAAAAATCCTGAAAACACAGAATGCTGACCCCAGGGTCTCATCATCAGCTGTTCTGCTTTCTGGTCCTATCTATCTTGGCCAGCCTTACCTGCCAATGAGATATCCCAATGTCATTTCCATCCTCACTGGTTATTCTAGTACCCCTTCTCCTGTGTTTAACGTTCCCCATCTCTTCTTGCATTAAGCCCATCAGATTTATGATGGCACCACTTTCAGGGTGACAACCAGCATGCCATCATGGTAGTGGTATGCCAGAGGTCACCCTTCAGCCCACCACTGGATCAAGGATCAATCTTTCAGAGTGCCAGTCACACAATTACACATCAGAAGCAAGCTTCTGCTTACTTCTGTAAATTTATACATTAGTGTAAAGCTGGTGTAAACTGGAACTGATTTTTAGGACTGTTCTCAGAATTTCTACTGTAAAGAGGAAATATTAACATATCACTTTAGCTTTCTGTACCTAAGTCAATCACATGCCTTTGCTATGCCTTTGCACTTTTGTCTTTGTCTCCGACAACTAATGTTTGCAAAGTGCCTTCAAGTTTCGTAGTAGAGGTGCTATTAAATTATTATTACTATTTAATTTTCAATTAAATAATTTAATCTGTTTGAAACACTGTGAATTCATTTCCTCTTCTTCCTTCCATCTCTTTAACTCATAGTAAAAACTCATCAAATGCTACTGTTGTAAGAGAAAAGCAAGTGTTCCTGATGGTCACAAGTCCTGTTCCCAGCATAATAGGTGGGACTCCTTCCAGAATGTCTATTCAGCCTTGGACCACTGAGAGACATTGTGCTGGTGTCACAAAAGACTTCCATCCACCTGGATGCAGGCAAGATTAAAAATACTGGTATTTGAATAAAGGTGCTCACAAGTGAAATACCAGTCACCAATCTGAAATAAACTACATGTACTTTTTTTAGGTAAAACTCCACCTGTAATTTGTTCACTCTATATACATATTTAAATATGTTAAAAGAATGGCAAAGCTTCAGCATTGAGAATACTGGCATCACCAGATAATCGCTTTTTCCACTTACTTTGAGAGATGATCTATTAAGTTCAGGAAGAAAAATGTGTAACTTGGCATCTCTGCACAGAAGTATCTGACAAATATGCGAAAGATGACCTTATGGCTCCAAAGAGCTCTTGAGATAATTGATCTACAAACACACACATTATCAGACAGCAAAGCAAATTATAACCAGCCTCTAAAGGCACCAGTGGCTCAATAAATGATTTCCTGACATTTCAGTGTATTACAGACGCAGTGTATCTTTCCTTTGGGGTTCACATCACAGCAGGTCTATTTACTTTGTGAACTCTAGATGGAGATGTACAAAAAGAAAAAAGAAAGAAAAAGAATCTAAACAAAGACATAAATATAATGGCAGGTTTGACTTTTGAAAGTGAAAATGTCTTTCTAGGCTATTTGCTCAAAATCTAGACCATGGCAACATCTTTTGCAGGTTTTCCTGTGTGGTACTTAATGTGATTATCTGGTGCAGTACTCTATGTATTTCCCAGAAAATTAGGGCATCAAAAGCCCTACATTTCAACTGACAGGATATGATTAAAGTAGCTTTTTCTCTCTTTGACATCTATCCATACAACAAGAGTAGATGAAACCTCTGAGTGTTCAGATTGTTATTCTTCCTTCCTCTCCAAATAAGTACAAAACCTCCCCAAATCCAGTTCCAGAAAACTGAATGGCACAGAGCACTAACAATTCTGAATGCACATTTTGACCCCCCCAGTCATCAATTCAAATTTATTCCAAGTGAAGAGTGACTAAAAAAATCCAAGACTGTGCATGGCTGAATATGAAAACTTGATGATTTCAAGCACAGTCCTTGTGGACAGCTGTCTGTACAATCATAACTGGCAGTTTCCAAACAGGTAAGAATTAATGTTCCCAGAAACTGAGCTAATATCTTACATCTAGCGACACACAGAGCCAACACACTGATGTCTGAACAACTACTACAGCAACAGTGAGTACTTACACATTTCTTTATGTCAAAGCACTCTGGGTGATATAAATCTGTAACCTAACCTGTGGAATTTCAGGAAATATTCTGAAAAAAATCCAAAACTTATTTTGGATTTATTAGTAAGATTGCTTCTCTGAATGAAAGTATGTCAAGTTTTCCAGACATCTCCTAAGAAGTGGAAAAAATAGAATATTTAGAAGCATCCACTAAAATTCATTCACTTGAGATGAAATGAAGAACCTCGTCTCCAGGCTTTAACATACTTTTTCACCAGACAGACTTAATCAGCATAGTTTCTTAACACCTGGACTGGAAGCCATAAGTCACAGTGGCTACTCAAGAGTGGAAAGCTCTTCAGATAAAGAACCTGAAACAAAACTGTGTCTGTGCACATTTCTGTTGTGTCACTTTAAGCCTACTCAGGGTCACATAATTGTCAGAGGAAAAACAGCAACTGACACTACCACAATGGGGCAGATCCTCTCTTTCATTCCCTGAAACGAAAGAATGAAAATATGTCTGTCTAAAACAGCTACAATTAATTATATATGCTTCCCCAGGGAAAAATAGTGTTAACAAAATTCCACGGAATTATACCTGTTTCTGATTTGTGAATGAGATGCTTCTCTTTGCATGCATATTCTTACACTGACCAGATGCATTTAAAATCCTTCCACCCATGTAAGCAAAAAAAAAAAAAACAACCAAAAAACAACAACAACAACAACAACGACAACAAAAAAAAAAACAAAAAAACCCCACAAAAAACCCCACAAAAAACCAAAAAACAAACAAAAACCCAAA
>VXBN01014459.1:6969-30348 GCA_013397395.1 Sinosuthora webbiana
AAAAAAAAAAAAGGAGAGAGATGCATATTCTGATTTCTCGCTTCTCCTGCTTTTCCCTTTTCCCGCTTTTTATTACTACTGGATCAAGTCTGTTCCTCCTGAAATACTGGGAATGGTATAATACTGAGCAATATGTTTCACAAGTCCAACCAAGTGTTTCTTCATAGTCCCAACACTACAAAGTTTTCAGTCTTTTCAGTCTCTACCGGTCAAGAAGTTTCTTTCCTCCCCTTCTCACCACCTTCATCCTCCTCCTTCCTGCTTCCTGCTTCCAGGTGCAGGCCTCAGACCTACAATCATACACTTGCCCTCCAGCACATTCTCATTTCCCACATTTGGCTCAGGGTTCCTGTAAAACTGTCAAGGAATCTGAAACTTTGGGTTGTCTTCACAGTTTGAGTAGCTGATTCGCCTCTGACGAATGGATCTCGTTTGATTTTAACTACAACACTGCTGTTCTGTTCCCAATCAGCTTCCGCACTAACCAGTCTCTTCTGCTGATATGTTTCTATTTTTTTAAATACAGATAGGCTTTTTCTTTCCTATTTTTTTTTTTCCCTTTTCCCTCTCTTTCATAATGATCCATATACTGTATGTTAGGTCACTATAGCCTTATCCTCATATTGCTGTAGTATAGTCCCAGTTTTGCACTAGCATGATACCAAACTTTACACACTTTAACAAGCTTATCAACTTTTTTAAGACCACCAGCTTCCGTAGGTTCTCCTTCTCATTTCATGCTTCTACCTACAACAGTCTATTGTCGTTTGGTCCACAGAGTCGATGCCCATATACATTACATTTTAGTATCTTAATACTTCTTGGATATTTCCTTTAAATCCCTACTACAAAAAAAGTCTTTTTGACATCTATTTTTAACGTGGTTTGGGGGTGGGGTTGTTTCGTTTTTTTTCTCCCCCCCAGCCAAACCTTCACTTGTCTCTTTAGGCACTTTTAATTCGAGCACTCCAACAGAGTTCGTTGCGACTCCCCAGGGACCCACTGAGAAGAGTCTTGGCTTTGCCCGGCGCTTTATTTTTTTTCCCCACCCCACTCTAGTAGTAGGTGCCGAGATGAGAAGGCATGTGAGCAGCTGGCAGCCTGGTGTTGGGGTAGATCCCTCCAGTGGGCGAATTCCAGTAGGGATTGGGGGCGGCGAAAAAGCTGGAGGACGTCACGGGCAAGGCCGGCGGGTGGGGGGCCACAAAGTTCATCTTCTGCGGGTGCGCGTGGTAGGAGCTCATGTAGGGCAGGTCCGACGGGTATTTGTACATGGAGGACTCCGGGGGGTGAGGCTGCAGGGCCTGGGCGATGCCGTGGAAGTCGAACTTGTAGGCGTAGCGCTTGCCGTGCACCTTGGTCATGATGTTCTTGTCGTAGTAGTAGCGCAGCGCGCGGCTGAGCTTGTCGTAGTTCATGTTGGGCTTGCTCTTGCGCTCGCCCCAGCGCCGCGCCACCTCGTCAGGGTCAATCAGCTTGAACTCCCCGTTCGTGCCCTCCCAGGCAATGCAGTTCAGGTTGGCTCGGTCCGAAAGCAGCTCCAGCAAGAACTGCCACAGCTGGATCTGCCCGCTCCCTGCGGGGGAGGAACAAAAAGCGGGAATAGTCAGTAACGGGCAAGGCGTCAGTTCTGCAGGACCCCATTAGGAAACGTTGTTACTAATTCTTTCTATCAACCATTCCCCCCCTCCTCCCAGGACCTTCTCGAAGAGCAGGGATAATTGCAATGTGTCGTGTTTTCCCCCCTCGTGTGAGCGGCAGAACGCCATCCCGTGGAGGTTTAATTGTTACCTAATGTCACTCAGCGCGGACAATTGATGGGGAAATAATACAGCGCTCATTTAGGAAGCTAATCTCCAAAGTTCAGCACAAACAGCTCTCGGCTTGCGTAACACTCCGCTTGTTCTCACAGCATTATGTTGCAACTAAATGTTCCCTGCTATGGAATGAGCCCACACGAAATGGAGAAGTTCAGAGCAAGCTGGGCCCGTGCCAAACCATATCATCCCTTTGCAGCATTTGGGGAAATGCAGAATGGAAACTTATTAGCTTGCTGTTGCACTGCCTACAACCAGAGGGCAAAACAATTGCAAGAACAGTGAAAAGGTCCATAAAGCACATCCTTGTCATCATTCTGCCTCAAATGAGTTAAAATGAGTATTTTACATTAAGACATAAAATGTTGCTGTTGTATTTTTCTCACTCTCGGCCAATTCCACCTCGAAAAGGAAATAGTTAGTCTGCTGTAAATTTTGCAAAAGTGAGGTAGGGCAACAAAATTTGTCCGCTGTAGACAAGTGAAAGTAGATTTCAAAGGGCCTTGCCACTGATAGTCATGTTAGAAGCTTAGCATTTCTTAACAAAGCAATGCTGAAATGATGCAAAATGCAGCCGAAGCAGCCTGCGATGCAATCTGTTTCACAAGCACGGTGTCAGCAGAATTTGCCAACCAGCCTGGATGTGCTAACTCTGAACTATGTCTCTGAGCAGGAATTGGTTGGGTTTCTTTAGGTTTTTTTATCCAAACCAGCTATGTGGGTATAATAAACAAGCTTTTCTTTAGAAAGCTTATAGTAGCAATTACAATATCAAGCTAGAGCAGCATCTGAAACCCATTAGCAGTTTATACTTCAGTGCAACTGAAACCCGTGTTCATTTAAACTGTATTTATCCAAACTGGCCCTAATGAATTTCTTCTGTTCCATTAACATGCATTAAATAAACAAACAAACAGAAGAATCCGTGGTATGAGCAAGGCATGCAAGTTTTAATACAAGAAACATAACAAGAGGATTAGGCTTTGAAAATCAATAAACAGTTCAGCACTGGACAAAACACAAGTTTTTGAATACGCAATCCAACATATGTTCTAACATAAACACTTGCCTTCCAAATGTAATATATAGTCCTATGAAAATAAATGGTTGCTGTCAATTTCCTTTTAATGAGAGAGTTAATTCCACCGATTTATAAACACACAAAACATGTTAAGGCACAGGAATGACGGCGTGGAGGAATTCCACATCCAAATGTTAAAAAGCATCCCAATCCAGATCGTGATGAAGTCAACCAAATGGACAGTTGATAAAATTTGGCAAGCCATGATTTATGACCAAATTAAAGGGGTGTAGGGCACCCACTTCCAGTCAAGACCAGTGTTGCCTGGAAACCCCCCCCACCTCAGGCCATTTGGAAAATTCTGTTCTTAACACTTACTTAATTACTTTCCTCTGCCACACAGAACTGTTTAGAGAGTCAGCTAATCTAGAACTGTGCTTGGTGTCACTTGGGAGAAAATGAAAGGAAACTGATCTGCATTTTGGCAATTTCAGGCCTTGAAAAGCCATAAGATTGTTGTAAAAAGAACCATTGTCATTGGGGGTTGGAGGAACAAGGAATGTTGTGCCCTGGGACTGTCCAGGCAAGGGACACAAGTGGAACACACAGTGTCAGTCCATTGTGGTGGGCTGTGGTGTTGATCATGGTGCTGCACAGCCACAGTGTGTCCTGGGGACTTGGAGCAGTGAAATCTGCACAATTCCCAACCAGAGCTACTAAATCACCCAGAAGATCCCTTGTCTTTAGCAAAAACATGCTGGCCCAAGGTTGCACTCGATGGTCCCTGAGGTGTTTTCCAACGTGAGTGATTATGTGAGTCTGTGATTGCTGGAATTCTGGAAACTGAATATTTCAGGCTTTCTGTGCTAACAGGCACTGACCCTCAAGCAAGCACATTTGACCTGAGGCTGTGGAACAGTCTCCTGAGATTGAGTGATAACACTGGGGTTGTGGGTGTGTAGTTTGAATAGTATTGTGTGATCTCACAGGGTGAAAAACTTAGAATTTAAGGTTTTAGTGCATAGTAATATATATGTGGCGATATGGAGGATTTAGGGCATTGTCTAAGTCCTTCTTCACCCTCTTCTTCTTGATTTTGGGTGGCTTTTTCTAATTGAGTGAAAAGGTCTGCACTGCAGTCCTTGTGTGGTCAATTGCTGGGTTAAAAGTATAAATAATACAGGTGTCACCTCGTTATTGGAGTTTATGCTTAAATAACCTTGAAAAGGGTTAGAGACATCTCCATTTTCTACCTTGCTAGTTAGAGCTCACAACTTGTGAGTCTGTGCTATAGATAAGAATTAATAAACACTGAGTCCAAACACAAACTGCAACTCCCATGTGTTAATCCCAGCTCTAACATGAAGAGGATAAAAACCTTACATATGATTGTCTTCTAAGCTACACATCCCTCTCCACAATGCACCCCATTGCCTTCTCGAGGTGGGAGAGCATTTTTGAAGTGTTTAAACCCAGTTATTATTTGCAAATAGATTATACTTCCCTGGTTTTTGTTTTCTTTTTCCTATATATTTCTGCTGTTCCTATATATTCTGCTATTCATCCAAAAATTTTGTCTTCACAAAAAAAAATATGATACTGTGTTGTGGATTAACAGAAACTGGGACACAGCTGATGAAGTGTGGGTGAGAGATTTGTACCTTTCTGGAGGGGTAACTGGAGACCAGATGGGGTCTCTGACACCCCTGAACCAAATCCTGATGTTCAGGCAACTGAAGTGAACTCCAGCTTCAAAGGTTGGACTCCTTGGAGGTCCTTTCCAACCTTACGATTCTAAATTCCTCAGTCCCACCCTTGTGCAATTCAGAAATTCTGCAACACCCTGGGTATCATCAGCTCCCCCTGTGCCACGCTGAAGAGCGGGAGAATCAGGGACATCCCCTTCCGGGTCTGGTCTTAAAGCTGAAGTGGGGACACTCAGCAGTGAAAGAAAGGAAAGCCTAAATCAGCAAAACCCCTTCTCACCTGGATTTGCAAGTCGGCTGCTGGTCGGTCCAAGAATCTGATATGGATCTACAAAATTGTGAAAGGCAGATTTAAAGTCATGCAACAGCGATGTCAAATGTTTTAGGTACTATTTCTGAACCTTGTGTGCACTGCCTGATGGGACAGCAGGTCCAACACCCAAGCAGTTTTCTCCCTCTGCATGGTAATATTTGTGTGTTTTCCTTTCAAACTCGGTGTGCAAGGATATACATTGGCTTTTTGTAGTGTATTAACGTGCAGGTGCATATATTCAGAACGTAAATTTTGTTATGAAGCATTCTGCTGGTGGAATCTCCATCCCTGGAAGTGCCCAAAAAAGGGCTGGAGGTGGCACTCAGTGCTCTGGGCTGGGTGGCAAGGTGAGGATGGGGCACAGGTTGGACTCAATGACCTTGGAGGCCTTTTCCAACCTCAGTGATTCCATGGTTCTGTGATCCTCTTGTGCCACTGGACTCCAGTGAGGGATCCCATGGATTAACCCTGCAGCTGGGGTTTTCAGAAGAGCCTCTGTCAGCCTTCCAATGCCTGTAGCATCTCAGTAGTTCCCTCTAGGAATTCCCTCTGGAAATGAAAACTTACTTTGGCCTGAAGTCCAACAGGGAAAAAAAAAAAAAGAGGGCTGTGACAGCAGGACCACAGCCAAAGCAATGGGCTGCAGCACTGAGTGACCCTGTGGCTTTTACAGCCAAAAAGACAATCAGGTTACATTCCATACACATTTAAATCATCTCTGCAGCTCACACACAGCCATTAAAAGGTCCTCAGGACTTACATAAATCATGGGTATATTTCTAGGAAGATTCTCGTGGTTGGAAGGCCAGATTAGATAAAAAACACTGTTTGGGCAAAAATCATTGTAACACTTCCCAGGCAGTCTGTGCATGAGTTAAAGGAGACCTAGTCATGCACAGTCCTGTTTAGCTGTAACAAAAACCAGAATAATGATTTAAAATCCATGTGATAAAAACTGGCTCAGAGTCTTCTGAGCTAAGAATATCCTCTAAATCTCTTTTATTTCCTCCTTCTAACCTTTTGCTGTTAACAAAAGCCATGAGTGACTCAGGACCTTTGTAGTGCTCTCCAGCTACCTGTCCAAAACCCAGCTGAATTTGCAACAAGGGATTAGGTCCCCACCCCGTGGATTTGCTGCTCTGAAAACACAAAAGGTGCCCATTTTGCTAAACCACTACTCTACAAACCCCAAACCCTCTGCTTTCTCCTCAGTTTTCCAACAGACTGAGAATCCCTCTAATATTCCTGTTGTGTTTCAGGAGCCAAATTCAAATGGGTTTCTGTAGGCTGTAATCCATTCCTTTTTTTTTTTTTGTTTTTGCCTCATACACATTTTCCAGCTGCTGGCATCTCAAATGTTGGGGTCTTCTGACACCTCTACCTTCCACCTTTGTAATTTTTATTCTGGAAGGGTGTCACTGCCTTTAAACATCACATTTATCCCAAATCCAGCTGCAGGGCAAACCCCCTTCACATCTGGGCTTTTGGTGGTCTCCAGCTGGTGTGGTCTGAACCACATTGTGCAGTCTGGCATATCCAACAAACCCAGGCAGAATTCAAACCAAATGACACCCACCTAACTGAGGACGCTGGTCTTCTGTTTTGGGAACTGTTGAGGATGATGGCTGAGTAGCTGAAAATGGAAAAAAAAAAACAAAAAAAAAGCCAAAACATTTAGTTATTTTTCCAGTTAGGAAGTTGCAAACCAAATCTATGAGAGGTCCCCAGGTCTGGAACTCCTGTTGCCCTCTGCTCCAGCATGGACACAACAGGATTTAAAGCTCCTAAAAAGCTTTTTTAAGGCTCTATGGTGATGAACTTGATGAAGTTTAAGGAAGGATGTGGCTGCCCAGTGACACCTCCCAGAATTGCCTATACAACTGGCTTTTCCAAAAATGCACGGATAAAACCCCTCCAGAGCTCCTGTAATTCCCCCTGGGGTCTAATCCATGTTTCCCCAGCTGTGCAGATGCTTTTACCTTTTGACTGAGGGCTGGGGTGGCTGTGACTCGTCCATGCTGATCTCCTGGCTTGCTCGTAAGGCAAATCTGTGAAGGAAAAAAAAAAAGACACTTATTCATGCAGATATGGCCTGAAGTGGTTGTGTCTGAAAAAAAAGGCACCTTTGAAGGGACTCAGGATTTGGAAAATTGCTGAAACAGGCAGGGAATTCTTTGTTAAAACCTTTATCATCTTTATTGTCTCTAAAAACAACAGTAAAAGCAACAGTGCTGCTCTGCACTGCTCTGCAGAGGGGCCTTTTGTTGCCAGGAGTCTGAGCTGCACTGAAATAGGTGATGCAAAGAATCTTTGGAGACAATATAGAGTTCTGCACTTCCAAAGGTTCAGGGGACTCCCTTTAATCCCCTTCCTCAGCCCAGGACATCAAGGAATGACACACATTGACATCAATGAATAATCTGTGCTAGAATCTTGCAGGAAAAGTCCCCCAGGAACTCATTTTATGCATAAACCCTCCCAAATTCAGCATCTAAGACAGGCTTTAGTTGATCATTCCTTTCTGCTTCTTGGGACAAGCTCCTTAAATTCACACATCTAAATTTTCATTTCCCTTTCTTTCATTTACTCGTTACTTCTCTTTTATTTCAGTGCTTTAACATATTAAAAAGATGAAAAATACTAAACCATAAAAGCTTTCTTCATAAAGCAAATGTAGTAAATTCAAATGTTTGGTTTACCCTTGGAAATCTCTGGCAGTTTCCTGTGCTTTTCCACGGCTGACTTTAGCACGTTAGCTAAAATTACTGCCAAAATCAGAGACTTGTGTAACTTCCAGGACCTCAGGAAGGGAGCGGTGCCCACCTGGTGGAACTAAGTTGGTGCAGATGTCTTGACTCTCAACACCTACTCGTGCTTTATTTCAGAATTTGTGTTTGGAAATGGAATCTGTGAGAAGGCAAAGAAACAGCCCCAGACTGGCTCTGTGCAAGGCAGATGTATCTGCCTATTCCCCAAGCACTGGGACAAGCAGCACTGCATGGAAATGGAAATAAAGTGTAATGTAAAAGGCACAACCCAAATTGCCATTAATTCATTTAGTTTGTTTGGCACTGCCATCTCCCAGAATCCTACACTTCAAAACTTTTGCTTTTGCTGAGATTTCCAACTGATTTTTGTGCTGCATTTTCATAATGAATAACCTCTTATCCCTGATTTCTTCAGAACTATTCCACAGCTTCAGAGAAAATAATGTGAATTTTACAGGTGCTCATGTCTGAGCAGAATATGAATAATTGTGACTGCAGATGTCCTGCCCGGGCTGAGATCAACACTGCTGTGTAGTTAGAGACTTTAACATCCAGCAAAAAAAACCTCAGAATTGCTCTGGGTGTAATTCCAGTGGGTTCTGAGTTCTGTCTGTACAGAGGGGGCTCAGCTGTGGGGGTCTGGCAGGGATCCTGAGCAGTCCTGCCTTGCCTGGCCAGTTCCCTTCCTCCATGGCAGCTTCTCTGCCTCCTCCTCTCTAGATTCCCTTGCCAGGCAGGTTCTGGTGACATAAGGAACCTATTTTTTCCCTCCAGTTTTTCCACTCCCTGCCCAGAAAAATGTCCCAACTGCAGATCCACCCACAATCTCTCCTTCCTTCCTTCCTTCCTTCCTTCCTTCCTTCCTTCCTTCCTTCCCTTCCTTTCCTTCCTTTCCTTCCTTTCCTTCCTTTCCTTCCTTTCCTTCCTTTCCTTCCTTCCTTTCCTTCCTTTCCTTCCTTTCCTTCCTTTCCTTCCTTTCCTTCCTTCCCTTCCTTCCTTTCCTTCCTTCCTTTCCTTCCTTCCTTTCCTTCCTTCCTTTCCTTCCTTCCTTTCCTTCCTTTCCTTCCTTCCTTTCCTTCCTTTCCTTCCTTTCCTTCCTTTCCTTCTCCTCTCCTCTCTCCTATTTTTGGATCTCCAACCCATCAGACACCTGTGCCCTGAGAGGACTGGGAGATGCTGTTAGTGCTTGTACTTGGTGGCACTTGAAACACACTTGGTACAAATTCAGCGCTGTGAGAAAAATGTTTTTTTTTGCCTTTTAACTCATCACATCACAAGATGATCTTTTGACTACGCCCTCTCCATGAAAAGAAAAATAAAAAAAAATCACATTATCAGCTTTTCTTGAAATAGAGCAAAGTTCCAGCCTCATGCTTGGTTCAGCACCGTGCCTTGATAAACACGTTGTTATTCCAGATAAATAGATCTGTTCTTGTCCATGAGGTATCAGCACAACATGTCCTTATCTTGGACAGAGCCCTAATGGGAAGGCTCCTGTTTGGTGGGACAAAACCCAGCCAGGTGTCCCTGAGAGCTCCTGAGAGCCCCATTGTGTCACTGAAACCTCACGTTCTGCTGTAAAGGTGGCTGGAGAACTCCTCCCTTGCACTGCAAAGCCCTGCTCATTTCCCATTTTCTATTGTGGTGCCTTAACAATGGCAGTGCTTAATTACTTCTCTCCAGAACTGCACCCCAGGATTTGGCTGATTCCCACTGAAAGTTATTTATTCCCCCCCCCCCCAGCTCCTCATTTTTGACCTTTTTCATGTCATCAAGTGGCTGTCCCCAGGGTCTGCTTTTGCTCTCACATGAACAGTGCTTTGTTGTGGGAAAGCTTCTTTTGCAGCCTGGCTGAAACGTGACATTTAACTCAAAGGAAAGCCACGGAATAAGCCAACAAAACAGTTTCCTGAAAGAAAACTGGATTTCTGCAAAAAAAAAACCAACTTTTTCTCTGACTAAATAAAATAAAAATTCTGACTTCGAAGACATCTGTCAACTTTCAATTGTGAAAGATAAAATAAAACAAATACTTCCAAAATCACTACAGCTCTTTGTAGAAAACGTTTGGTTCTGCACAGAGGAACAGAGACACCCTAAAACCAAACTGCACTTCCATGAGTAATTGTGTGAATGCAGAAAGGTCTTCACACAAAGCATTTTGTTTCCTAAGTGTCATTTTAAATGTGAGTTAGATAAAAATGCTGAAATGAAGGAGCTCACCAGGTCTGATATGTGGTTTAGGACCTTTTCCTCTAGAGAGAATTAGCATCTTATTTTCCCATCACACGTAGGATGAAACAAATATGGAAATCACAGACCTTGTCAGGGAACAAAAAAAATCCCGATTTTTGTTCAAGTCCCATGGAAAATAGATTAATTCCAACTTTTTCCTGAAATCCTCTCCACTGGCAAAGCTTTTCCTGCTGGGCATCAGGTCCCTCTGATCCTATGTTACGTGTTCAGTTCTACTGGGAATTCCTGAGAGTTTGTGGCCTCTGGATTTATGTTTGGTGATTGTTTCTATAGTTCTGCTTTGTTTTGTCATCCCTATTTGTACTGACATTCCCCAGTGTCCCTGAGAGCTCCTGGGTGCCCCAGCCTGCTTTAATGCTCCATGAAAATGTTTAATTTCTTTGGAATATCCCTTCTTCTTACACTGACACTAAGCAGGTGCTCTGTGACATCTTTATTTTGATAATTACATCACGTTTCCTCAACCCCAGACCGTGATTTGAAAAATTTCAAACCTCTGTATCTCTCAACATGCTCCAAAGATTTTTTTTTCCATGCTCCCATGGCTTTCCCAGGCGTTTCTAAGAACCTTTAACTCTGCAAAGAGCCTTTTTGATAAGGGATGATTGACACAGCTTTCCATGCAAGGCCACACTGCTGGGGTGTTTAATGGCACAGCCACATTTCCCAGGGGATTCTCCACTGTGCTTCTTCATTTGTTTTAATTTTTTCTCTTTGGCCCACGAGCAGAGCAGTGGCTGTCACTGTGCCATAAATAAGGATGATTGTGTTAAGTTGCTCCTTCATGAGTGAAGGGGGATAATTTGGAAATAAGTAAGATATGCAAATAACTTGTGCTGCATCTATCAGCTTGCATTTTCACTTGTGAATTTATTGCCAAGTTTTTTCTCCCTGATGAACTTCCTAGGTACCTGGACAGGAATCCTGCACAGGGATCTCTGGGTTTAGGCAACAACAGAATCATAGAATCATGGAATGGTTTGGGTTGGAAAAGACCTTAAAGCTCATCCAGTGCCACCCCTACCATGGGCAGGGACACCTTCCACTGTCCCAGGCTGCTCCAAGCCCCAATGTCCAACCTGGCCTTGGACACTCACAGGGATCCAGGGGCAGCCACAGCAAATCTGGGAATTCTATTCCAGGGCCTCCCCACCCTCCCAGGGAAGGATTTTGTCCCAACATCCCACCTCAGCTTGTCATTTCTCAGTGTGAAGCCATTCCCTGTGTCCTGTCCCTGCAGCCCTTGGGAATTGTCTCTCTCCAGGTTTCCTGCAGCTCCCTCAGGCCACCCTGAGCTCACCCCAAAGCTTCCCTTCCCCAGGCTCAACAATCCCAACTTAACTTAAGATGTCTGCTACTGGAGACAGGCTAATTAGCCAGTTCCTAATTTGTTTCTTACGATACACTGATTTAAATTCTGTTGTAAATAGTTGTGGGGTGTTTTGGTGAATGCTTTATGAAAGCCAAATGTATGCATTGGATCAGCAGTTCCCTTTTTAGCCATCAATACAAACAAACAAATCTAGCAGGGTTTCGTTTCCAAGGATCCAAACAAGTTGAATTTGTTGGTGTAATGGCCTGGTAGTTTTTCCTTTTTTTCTCTCTTCTAATGATCAATCACCAAACCTACAGACATGCATCTATACAGGTACACAAGGCTATATAAAATAATATCTGTGTGTACCCTCCTGGACTCTACCCTAGAGCACAAATAAAATAACTGTTGTTCAAACCCCCTCTTTTTAGTGTGACAATGTGTCTTTTCACCAGAGCTCAGCCAATTCCAGTGCATGTCCCTTCAGAGCACTTGGATTTTTGCCTTTGGCTCAATAATGGATTTCCTTTAAATTCAGTGTCTGCAGCAACTCCTCTTGATGTCCCTTAGTTCTCTGCTCTCATTATTGGAAAAGCAAATGTCCAGATTAGGCATTTTTCCAGCATTTTTTGTGGTGAAGGGTGATAAAGAGAAAATCTTTGGCTTCACAGCCACGTCCTCACCTTCTTTAATTATTCCCATTAGCCTTTCACAAATCAGCACATCCACAAAAACTTCACAGGTTTCAAAATTTTGAGCATTAAGAACTTCCTTATGTTTTGATTTTACGTAAGACTCTTCAACTCACAATCGGATCGTTGTGGGTTCTGCTTGCCTCAAACACAAATAAAATGTAGACTGCAGGAGAAGAACATATCCTGCATTTTTAGAGTATTTTTTCCACAATAGGCTTCAAATAAAAGGGAATTTTAGCTTAATTTTACAAAGAGAGGGCTGAAGGGCATTGACAAGGGGCTGTGCTGGGACAATGCAACAGAACTAGTGAACAGAGCTCAGGTTTCTGACTCCCTGGTGCTTTAAAAAGTTGATACAATTGCTTCAAAGACAGAGATCTGTGGAAGAAATGGGCTTATTAAACTGCTCTATTTAATTATTTCACTCTCCATAATTATATAGACACATATATATGTGATATAAGTAAACCATGTGTGTGTTCAAAACAGAGCCTCACATTTATGGAAAGGGAGTTGAAGGAGAAAAAGAATGAGACACTTCCAGAGATGAAATGAGTAGGATCACAGCACACAAAGAGTGGTCATTGTTCATACCTGGCCTGGTTGCAATTCTTTGTGTTGCTTCTGGATAAACTGATGTGTTTGGAAAAATAAAAGTGGCACCTCCTGAAGAGAAAGAAGAGGACATAACACCTAAAGATTCATTTCCACAGTCCCTAAACCCACCAACATTTTCCCCTCCTGTAGAGTGAATGAATGAAGACTCTGAATAACTGATTTCTGCCTTTGGACTGTTACATATAAAAGTTCTTTACAATAAGCTTTACGTCTACATAAATTCCTTCAAATTACTGGATAGAAATCTGTGCAAAATCTGTTTTAAGAAGGAGAGAGTCAAGCTCAGGAAATCCCTTCTAACACAACCACCTCCACCTGGGAAGGTGCCTTTGTATCCTCTGAAATAAAACCTCTTTTGCCTTCATTTCTGCATTCCCAGAAAGGTTCATATTTTCAACAGAGACTTTTGGGTCAGACCCTCAGATATCTCATTAATCTTTCCCCGAGTGAAAAAATGAGAAACATTGAGCTTGATGTAGGAAATGGAATGTCCCTTTCCTCAGGCATTGAAATTTCCCTGACTGCACCAATGGACTTCTAATGACCCTCTCCAGGAAGATCAAAAGTGTCAATTACTGCTGATTTCAAGAACTTTTTTTCTAACTCTTTTGTGGTCCACTGGAAATTGAACAACTCATTTCCCATCAGCACGACATCGTTCGCCCTCCCCAATGACAGATAATCTCATTTTGGCGAAATGAATTTTGGAATATCATTGTCAGTGCACACATAGAGAAAAAGATAACACACAGAACTGCTGAACAACACTTGGATATCTATAAGCAGAAGCTGCTTGGCAAATTAGAATCTCTAAAGCCAGAGATGGAAAAGACCATCAAGTCCATCTGTTTTTAAAAAAGGACTTAAATCTTATTCCAAACCACATCAACGTAAATGGAAAAACTTTTTGTTGCCTTTGGTGGGGTTTGCAGCAGGCCCAGAGCCCACAGCAGGACTTTGTTTGCCACTATGACCAGTGGCAAACCTCTAATCTCAGGGAAAGATCTTCTAATCCAGTGAATTTTGCTATGAAACTCACTCAGGGTGAAAAACAAAGTGAAATATGAAAGAAGCATCGCAATCCAAGTTTTGTTTTCTTTTTCTTTCGCATTATCCTTTGTATTATCTTTTTCCTTTCTCATAGAGAATTGTTATTTCTGGTCACTGTAAGGAACTAACACCCTCAGGCATGATCATGCAATATTCCAAACATCTTTTGTAGGGATATAAACCACATTATTTGTACAATTCCATGCCATCCTCTGTTGCACAACTGTTAGAGCAAGTTAAAATAGATTCTGGATATTTTTCATAAATGTTTTAAGTTGCATCCTGAAAGACAGACGAGGCATGTGTCATTCTCCTGCCTACACTCAACACTTTCCTGGGCCAAATTAACAGAAGGGTGAATATCAACAAAAATCATTTTAAATTCAGATGAGACTTAGTGGCGATTACAACATCAGACTCAGTGGAATTCCCAGCTCAAGTCCCACAGCAGGTAGAAAATGAGACGAGCTAACTGCCAAAAGGGAAATTTTATTGATTTCCAGAACATTTAGTTCATGGCAGGGGAGACATCCCCATTCCCCAGAGCCCAGAGCACTTCTGAGCTCCAAGAAGCTTCTAGGGATCCATGAGTAGATCTGACAGCAGAATGGACAGAAGGACCAAAAAAAAATCCTCAGATAAAAGGCCCCAAACCTGCAGTTTTCTGCTGTGTCAGGGACCCCATTCTCTTGCAGGACACGAGAAATTTCTGCACCATTTTTGCACCACCTGCGTGGTCTCACCTTTTCTCTGTGTCTGTGCAGAAAACACACAGACAGCAGGGAGGGGATTCTCTTGCCTCCCTCCTGATTTAACCACTTCCATTTTGTTTTTTTTTTTAGCAAGCAGCCCATGGAAAGGAATCCTGTGCTTTTACAAGATGACCTACAGCGGTGGGAGCAGTGCCAGCATTACCTGTGTTTCTAGCATGCATTAACCGTGGAGAGTTTTGTAAGGCCTTATCAACATCATCTGAAGTCAAATGTGGAAGAGGAGCTACAAAACAAAACAAAAAGCAACACCAAACTGTAAAAAAAAATCGTGAATTATCTCTTTAAACCATATTTTCTTCCCCTGACAGGACTGCCTGAACGTGAACCTATCAACAGCCTGCAGTTTGGAGGGAGGTGTGTGGGCTACAGGGTAAATTAGGGCATTCATTTATCCAGTATCATGATTTACTGTTATGAATGCACAAAATTTCTGGCTGGTTATTGACGGTGTGCGTGTGGAGGAGACTGCACCGCACTGGTGTTGCAATGCTTGGTGGTTTTTTCCTCTAAAAACCATCATCATTTTAACTTCTTTAAACTGAGGGAAATTTTCCTCAAGCCTGGGTGAAAGCCCTCAATCCAGGTAATCCCTAGTCCCTTTTTTCCCATTCAAATTCTAGCCATGCATTACAATTAATTTGCATTTGGACTTCAGGGACTGTTAATTTTTTTTCCATGAATTTACAGATTTTTAATTTTTTTTTTTTTTAATTCAATTCAGTTGAACCTTCCCGATCCTACCCAGAGTACAGCAAACTGCTGCCAGTCCTTAGAATCATGCCTGGAATTCATTTTATGAATCAATGCTTGCACTCTCGTTTAGTTAAAATGGAAAGAAATGAGTATGTGACCAGAAAAAACATTAGCACTGAACCCCGTGTGATTTTTCTTCCCGCTGAACACGCTGAGCTTCAACTCGATTTTTCTCTGAGATGGATACACGGGAAGAGCCCCTAATTCTTCCCTTTGATAAACATGAGTGAAATTAATGGGAACCTCTCCATCAAACTCAACAGGATTTGGGCTGGCCTCCCTGTTATGTTCTGAGGAACGTTTTGCAACAGACATTCGGAAACCCAAATTATTCGCAGCGATAAACCTCGGGCCGACTGCAGGCGGGACGGAGGGCTGGCTTACTCTCTCTGAGGTAGTGTAGGTGTGACAGGAGGATGTCTGCGTTGTAGCTGGGGGTGAGCCTCTGGAAGTCATCCTTGGTCATTTTGCAGAGCTCCTTGCCGTCGATGTTCTGGAAGAGCAGGATGTCCACGTCGGGCAGCCCGTACTCCTTGACCGCCCACTCCAGCCACTGGCGCACGTGGTCAGTGCTCCACAGCGTGGGGTCTGCGGGGGCCACACAGCAGAAGATCAGCCAGGGGAGGGGAATTTATCTTTCATCTTTTTTTGCCAGAGTTGGGATTAAATGCTTGAGATAGTATTTCTTGTTCAGACTCACATATGTATTAATTCTTATCTACGTCACAGTCTCGCAGACCGTGGGTTCTACAGCACTTCTAGCTAACAAAGCAAAAAATGGCTCCTATATCTCTCTCTCTCTACAAGGCCTTTTAAGGGTAAACCTATTTTACTTTCTTAAACTTATTAAACTGTCCAATTAAGAAATGACACCTAAATTATTTTTACTTTTAACCCAATAACCAACCGCCTGTGGCCCGCAATGTGGATTTTTCTATCCAATTACAAAATCCCACCCAGACCCATGAAGAAGAAGGTGAAAAAGGACTGAGCCTCTGCCCTAAAGCCTCCACCTTGCTTTATATATATTACTGTATTCTAAAACCTTCAGCTTTTAAGTTTTCCACCCTGTGATATCACACACTTCTATCCAAACCCCACACCCACAATCCCAGAGCTGTCACTCAATTTTGGAAGCCTTTCCCACGGCCTCAGGTGAAATGCAGTGTTTGCTTGGGGGTCAGTGCCTGTGAGCACAGAAAGTCTAAAATTCTCAGTGCCCAGGGTTCCAACAGGGAATTGCTGAGGCACTGGACTGATGCATGGCTGCGTGAAGCCAGAGTGTTATTAGCCCCACAAAGGTGCATCAACTCCTGAGGGATGCCAGCAGCCTCAGATAATGGCATATAAAAATCAGCAAGACAGTGTGATTGGGGGTGTTTGGAAAAGCAAAAGGTTTTAACTAAAGTGAAGATAATAAACTATACAAAACAAAAGAATAAAAGCCATGCACAGTGCAGGGAGGTCCCCTGCACCTGCTAAGACACCTCGAAAATGCGCCGAGAATCTCCCTGCTCTCTCTTAAGTATTTAACCATCTAGGATCTAGTATTTAAGGATCTAGGAGGGGTTTTTGGCATGCTACCTAATAGAAAATAGCCACATTCCTTGAGTTACATTTCAAGGGTCCAACAAGTGCCTTTGTGCTGCTCACCAAGCCAGTTATGGTGAGAAGAGCATCAAAGTTTCTGTTTCTTTTTCCTTACAAGTTCAGGGGTGAAACTTAAACTCTTTCCTAATGTGGAAACTCCGTTAAGGTGTGGGGATGTGCTGCAGCTCCTTCTCCCTTCTCACTTAGCTCTTCTGCCTCATTGTTTTTAGGCCTTTTTAGCCACAGATTAACAGAGATTCTTGCCCACCAACAGCACTGCAAGCTGTAGCTGAACAATTTTCAAAACTCTCTGTTCAATCCTTATCTTTATTCAAGTGAAATTTCCACTCGTGTCTGAAAGAATCTTTCTTGGGTGCAGGCTAAATAAGCACTCAGAGATTTGGGTGGTTATTTCACAAACTGGAGTGGGTCTCTAGTTATAATATTAGAGTATTAAAATATTCTGCTTTTTTTTTTTTTTTCTTTCCCAGGCTGCTCTGTTGTACATTGCTACACCTGTGTGGGTCTGTACTCAATACCTGAAGCATTGGCAAAATCATCTGGGGAAAAAGAGCCCCAGACAGTTGAGATTTCTAGCAAAATGTTTGTTAATGAATCCTTAATTTTAACTTAAGCTTTTTTTTTTTCTTTTTCCCTCTAAACTCCTCATTTTATATTTCTCTCCCATTCTACTTCTCCTTGCTCTTGAGTAAGGAACCAACAACACGAAGGCGCCTCAGCTCATACCATGAAGAATTTATACTTTTTGCAGAGAAAAGATTAAAACCAAGGGGGAAAAAAATTCTTCCAGACTTTCTTCCTTATCATCACAATGACTCTGTGATTTTGTGATATCCTCAAGGCTGAGAATGGAGCACGTGGAGGTCAACTGGCTGTTGTCCATCCCATGAAAATCTGGGACACGGATGGCAGCCTAAATACCTTTTCTATGGCTTAACTTCAGTACTATTCCCTCTATTTTCACTGTAGTTCAGGCTGGTCTGAAAAAGGTGGAGACCTCCTGAATTCCACCAAAAACCACTTAAAATAATGCCTCCATCTGGTATGAAATAAGCAGGAATCTGGAGGGATGCAAGTCTGCTGGTAGATCTTGGCCCTGGATGAGACTGCCCACACCTACAGCAGAGAACTCTGAAAACTTCAGTTTGCTCTGAAGTAAACAGCCAAACACCAGGAAATTCATCAAAATATTTTCATTATGTCTGTAATTTTTAAACACCCCTTAATTATGATAAACAAAAAGTTACCACAGCTGGAAATGTGAAATTTACTTCTGACCTGCACACTGCCTATGCAATAATCAAAACCAACTGACTTTTTGCCCATTAATTTCTTCAAATGACCACAAAACAGCAAGGCTGTGACTGCGACCATCCTGCTCCTCAAGAGTCATTCAAACCTGCATCAAACACAACTCCAGGAATACACTAAATAAAAAATCCCTTTCTGAGCTAACCATGCTAAGGATTACTAAAAGACTTTTTTTAAAAAAGTGTCAAACACCAGGAAGAGAAATGTTTTAGGAGAACGTTCAAAAGCTGTGTATCTCAGTGTTGGCAGGACACTCATTATTCAGAGCATCACTCTCCTGCCTCCAGAAGAGACAACACCATTGCAGAGGACACTGCAACAGATTTGTCCACACCTTTCTTGACAAATAACTGAAATAATCACAGCTTGCAAAACTGGCCACAGTCAGTAACTCTTGCGTGTCTATGCAACTGAAAAACTGTAAGAATATTAAGCAACCTGGCAGGGGCAGAAATATTTCAGGCGAGCACCTCTCTGCTGGAGAGGAACCAGCAGCAAAACATTCCCTCCTGGCTGCTGGTGCTGAGTTTACCCTGTGCAGATCCTGTGGTTTAGGAACACCCACGGATGCCATGATGCTGTGACTTGGAAACAGGCACGCTAATTATTCTGCACAGTATTCCAGGTTTGTTTGGAGGACAAGGCAGCCAGGAGTGACAAGAAGGCATCAGCAGCCTTCTTGTCCCATCAACTGTTGAATCCCACAGCCAAGCCTGCCAAGGCTGACCAAGAATTTCTCAATTGTGCTCTGACATTGCAGTGGAGTTGTCAGTTTGCTTATTAAAATGTTTCACGCTGTCCAGACTCAGGGGATAGCCCACATAAAGGCTTTTTATGCCCTGTTGGATCCCACAGAAGCTACTTTTTTGGTATTCTCAAAGATAATCTGTGCTACAGTGATCCTTTCTCTCTCTACTGCATACCCTGAGCCAAGCTTGTCCAAAGGATTAAGAAATGGAGGTGCTTCTTCCTTTAGCCCACTTTAGGCTGAAATCCTCCAAAAGGAGCTACAGGAGTCAGATAAGATCTGAGTGCCTGTTATCAGCCCGTTCTGCTGCTGAAATGGGAAGAACAGATTGAGGAGGTGTCCTCACTGAGATCCTCCTCAGCTCGTTCTCTCAATAACCCCTAAAAATCACTGCTCTCTTCCTCCCGATCACCTGCACCACTGCTTTCCTCCAAACCCTCTGAAACAACCTCAGTGGCCTTGAGGGAAATGCAGGGTTTTTTTGGCTTGCAGTTTTGGTGCAGAGGGTCTAACCTGCTGGCACGATGACTCTTCGTTCGTTGGTCGTCATGTTTGGGGGAGGAACGTGCTTCTCCTCCATGTAGTTCCCATAGTTCATCCCCACACTGTCTGAGCTGCTGACCATCTTCCCTCCTTTCGCCACGCTGCAGTCATCTGGAGAATTCCTAGGCAGAAAAGGAAAGGTGTGCTTCCGTTATTATTCCAGCCCTTTTTAATGTCATCGTCAGAGAATCGCCTGGAATGGAATGAAATGGAAAACTGGGAGTTGAGCACCTGGAAAACCCAGTGTCCCCACCCAGCGACTCTGCATATTTCCTTCAGTTGTCTAAAAACACCAACCAGGTTCGATGGACCATGTATTTATTTCTTTTATCAAAGGATCAGGCTCTCATATCCCTCCAGAAATTACAAATACTAATAATTTAATTCCAGACATGGAATAGAGGCTTGGTCATGAGCCTGGTGGCTGCAAGGAGCTGCATTTCCCTCCCCAAACATCTCACAGGCAACTGAGAAGCACAGAAATGCACTTATTGCATGTCTTCTGGGGGGGAAAACTATTCTCAGTGGCTGTTGTCCAAGCAGTCCAAGGCTTGGAGAGTTGCCCACCTCCACTGCCATCGTTGCTCCACACTCAGTTGCACTTCATGTCATGCAATGTATCCACATTTCTGTGTAAGGCTCACAAAAAAAAAGGAATATTTGCCAAAGCCATGATTTAAAATACCACACGCATGACTGGAAAAACCTTTCAGCTCCTGCCTAGCTCAGTCTCCATGGTACTGTAGTCAAGACAGGGAAATCTGCAGAGGATCTGCAACCAGACACCTCTTTAATTTTGGCTTTGCTTTCTGAATAGAGTCTTTAGGTTTACCATCCCACGGGGGGTTCCCTAATGGCATTTTAATTGCATCACAGTTTTCTTTCTGGCAGACACAGACATATTTGTCCCTTAATTTAATGTCTACAACGTGTTTCATCAGAGGGAGAAAAATTGTTACAAAAATCAAAATAAGGAACTCAGCCGTGGGGAATACCTTTAAATGCAAAGAGGTTGTTTGGCAAGGGAAGAAGGGTGTTAGCTGGGGTTTGGTTTCTTCAGCAATACCTCATTATTAACAAGCTTTCCTTTAGTCCTGCCATTTAACTCCTGAAATTGTGCTGGGGTCTCACTAAACAAGAGGCAAGTCATAGATTCATGGAATCGTGGAATCACAGAAAGTTTGGGATGGAAGGGACCTTAAAGATCATCCATTCCACCCCCTGCCCCAGGGGCAGGGACACCTCCCACTGTCCCAGGCTGCTCCAAGCCCCAATGTCCAACCTGGCCCTGGGCACTGCCAGGGATCCAGGGGCAGCCACAGCAAATCTGGGAATTCTATTCCAGGGCCTGCCCACCCTCCCAGGGAACAATTCCTGCCCAAGATCCCATCCAGCCCTGTCCTCCTTCAGTTTAAGGCCTTTCTCCCTTGTCCTGTCACTCAAGGCCCTTGTCCAAAGTCCCTCTCCAGCTCTCCTGGAGCCCCTTTCAAGCCCTGTGACTCAGCTGTGTTGACTCCTCAGCACTACCATGGCTCAGGAACTAATCCAGTTGTAATTCTCACCTAAGTGTTTCATAAAAAGAACCAGCACTTGGAAAGCTGAAAAATAAGTGTGCATCTTAAATACTAAAAGAAAATACAAAACATAGCGTTATTTTTTCTATGCAATGTTTCTACTGATTTTACCCTTCTGTGTTAAGGTAGATCTTAAAGAAAAAAAAAATCAACTGCTGCTGACTTTCAGTTTAAAAATAAAATACATCACAGAGATCATTCAATGGTTGACAACATCATCTTTGGGAGAAGGATGAGGGCCTTGAATGTTGCCTGGAAAACGCTGGCTCCACACACTTTTTCCAGGATGCCTCTAAAGACATCCCATATGAAATGTGCCCTGTGTAAAAACCCTGCAACTGCTCTGTCATCCCCAGGACTGAAAAACAAACCACGAGGGAAAACACAGGCAGCACCTGCCACTGTGTGATGGTGAATTTCAGCCCTTCCTCTCACAAACCAGAGCACTTGGGCAATATTTTCTCAGCTTTAGTTTTGCCCTCCTGCCACACACCACTAAATATAACCCTGGGATGCTGCCTACTTCTGTCCAAACACAGCAGGGCTAAACAAAGCTGCTTTTTGTTTCAGACATAAACGCTGAAGGAGAGCTTTTGTGGTGATTCCTTCTGAGTGAAAGGTTGGCTTTTTCTGCTTCCCTTTCACAAACACAAACGGTATAAATGTGTGAGTGGGTCTGCACTTTAAATTATGGATATTTGGAAACATCCTCCACCACCTGCCCTTATACCTGTGCAGATGTGGACCCCGACTCTCAAAAAGCAATTCTGTTACAAAGAACTATTTGGCCCGCTCACTGAATTTTTAGGAAACAGAGAGCTAGCAACATCCTTTAGTTTTAACTGGCACAGTTATTTAATTTTGGGTTTTTTTTTCTGGGGAAAGAAACTTGGGATAAAGGGACTCCAAAATGAAATATCCCATCAGTGGCAGCCTACAGCACTTCTACAGGCAATGGTGCATTAAAAACACTCTTGTAAACACTGAGCAGTAAATGATGTGAAGGATCCAGTAGCACAGAGCTCTTGGCAATCTGACAGGGCTTCTGAGATGCTTTTCTGATCTGAATATAAACAGACAGGGGTGGGGAAGAAGATCATAAATAAGTCATAACTTTTCATTAAAATCCAGAAGCAGATGGTCAAGGGTTTTGTCCCCTTAGCTCCGTGGGTGGACAAGCAAATCCTCCATCCATCAAATCTCCTAAGACCACGCTTAATTTCAGGCATGGAATCAGCTCCATGGGATTTAACAGGACTACTCTGGTACTTCAAATTGAGTGTGTTCCCTAAACCACTGAGCCAGGGCTTAACTCAACTGCCTGGAACAAACTCCTACAGTACAGAAAGCAAAACTGAAAACGCAGGCAGAGGCTAGAAAACGGTGTTTCTAGTGCCCAGAACAACAAGAGAGTGATTGTCTACAAAAGGGGTTTTTTTTAGGACTTTCTGTGAGTCTGCTTTATTTCTGAACCACCGGGGGAGCAGGGTGGAAAAGCAGCTTTTGGAAAGTGTGCCCAGGATGAAGGGTGCAGCTCTGCAGTGATTCATCCCCAGCTCCAGGTCTGAAATGAAACCAGAGATGTTTTCCTTCAGGGCTGCCTGTTATTTTTGCCCTTTGTAAATATACCGTGTTACACCTGGAATTTACCAAAAAAACAAAAAACAAAAAAATTTAAAACATTAAAAAGAGGTAAGACTACACACAATCACGGCACCCAAGAACACTTCATCCACTCTTGAGCTGATAAATGTCTGCTGAGAAAGTATTTTCTCCTCGGACCTGAAAGCCTCACCTTTACGCAGGGTTACTTAAAAATCAAGCTGATTTGGTAGTTAAATTTATCACCCACTCCCACCGAAGCTGGCTGGAGTTTTGCCAGCCATTGACTCTGATGAAAGCAGATGTAAGTTCATAAATAACTGCATGAAACACGTTTTTTTCCTTTTCACTATGCTACTCTTTTCCCCAGGTGACATAAAACACCTGCGTTGTGCCCAAGTGCAAGGTGTCAAGAGAAATTCAGATCAGGAATCAGAAAAACCCTACATGTGTCAATCCCGTAATATAAACTCTTCTGTTCAATATTTCTGAGTTTCAGAGGGAAAGAAATGAGAAAAAAAAGTGTATTCTCCAAAAATCTACATGTCTTCACAAGTTTATTTAATAAGCACAGCTTGGATTAGAGGCTGGTACAAGGTCATCTCATACTGAGGGCATTGCAAAGCTTGGTCAGCCTCATCCTCATTCACTACGGCCACTCAAGTTGTGAATTTGGTCAGTGCTTCCTCCCTAAGGAGTTTGTCACTGAAAAAGTGGCCCATGAAGAAAAAAACCTGAAACTTTCCTGAAAAAAAAAAAAATTTGTTTGTTTTAAGTACAGTGGGGACAGCCAGATGCTCCCAGGTGAGAAGGAGCCTGTGCTGAGACTCTGAAAAGCACTTCCAGGGGTGATTTTGGAGGCCTCAGCACCTGTCAGAGAATCAGAGAAGCACAGAATGGTTTGG
>VXBN01014460.1:5011-16503 GCA_013397395.1 Sinosuthora webbiana
AAAAAAAAAAAAAAAAAGATCCAGGAAGAAAAAAATTAGGACAATTATTTAGAAAATGAGGGGAGATTGAAAGGAATGAGGTGTCTTTACAAACAAACTGTGGGCCTGCTGGTAGATAAAGCCAGATACGACGAGGTGAAAGAAGCAATGGGGGGGACCATAAATTCCATAGCAATTCCACTAATTGACACAGGCTGTTACTCACTCAAGGCCATACTAAATTCCTGGACTTAGGGAAAAAGAACAGAGATACAAAGAAAAAGAAGGAGGTCTTAGGTATTGGGCGATTTGGGAAGTCTGTACCTCTCAAGTACCTCAGTCAGTGGGGAAAGATAGAGGGAAATGCAGCTGGGAAATTAGGATAAAAAAGAGGCCTTTCCCTTTATTCGAATAAAGTTACAGGACTCCTCTGTCTCCTTTTTGGACATAAATCTGACATCATGGATTAATTTTCCTGACAAACATAACTGGCAATCTGAATGAGCTTTAATCTGTGACATAAACGACTCCTGCCAAAATCCTGGAGGGCAGAAAATAAAGGCCACTTTTTAAAAGAAGTAAAGCCTAAAAAACCCAGAGCTCCTAGTTCAAACTGCTCCTTTGACCAGTGAGAGGTACTGAACCATGATTCTGAACGTTCACCCTGTTCCTAAACTCATCCCACCAGGGCCCAGGCTGCTTCCTAGGGTGCTGTCTTTGTCTCCCCACAGCCTGACAGAGAGCTAAAGTTGGGCTGCCTGTCCCTGCAGATGCCCTTCCCGGTCGGGCTCCGCCGGCGCATCAGTCCTCCACGGAGCGATCCCAGGAACAGCTGCGGCCTTCTCTCAGAGCCGTCCGCGGAGCAGCCGGCAACGGCGATGAGCCAGGGCAGGGAAGACGCCTCACGGAAACGCGCCCTTACGCTACCTCCCCTCAGCACAGCTTTTAAGAGGTTTAACCAACCCCTCCGCTGCGCAGGCGTTTGGGGGAGGGGCAAAGCCCCGGTCATCTGCGTGCTAGGGTAGGCGGAAGGGCTGGTGAGGAGTGTACTATGTGATATCGCGTGACGTCGCGTGGTAGGGGAGCGGGCTCGCGTGTGCGTGGGGAAGGAGGGTGAGCCAGGCAGGTGGTCACGTGACGGTGGTGAGCGCCACTGCTGCTTTGTGACCACGTTGGGCAGGTATCGCGTAGGGGGGCCGGGGCTGCCTCCNNGGGGGGGGTAACGGATGGACGGGAATGCGCGCGCGCCTGCCCCCCTTCTTCGCTGCCTGCCCCGTTCGCGCGGTGGCTGCGGTGGACTCGTGCGCTTAAGGGAGGCCTGGTGCCCCTTCCCATCTTAACGGTCCAGGGGCGGCTGTTGGACCCTCAGCGGTCTGAAGCCCTGGGATGGGCCCGCTGCCTAGGTCCGGTTCCTCATTCTGGTGTGAGCTTTTGTCCGGCGGCGGGTGTCTGCTGGAACCGCCTCTCCCCGCCGGGCCTGCTGCCCCTTCCCAGCTGCGGGGGGAAATGAGGGTGGTGGCGTGATGGGATGTGGCTCTGCCCTACTTATGCTGGCGGCCGCCCGAAGGAAGCTTCGCCCTGCTCCAGGTTGCCACCCTTCCCCCATTCCCTCAGGGGCGCGGTTAGGGGCCGCTGAGTAGGCCGCGGTTGCTGATAGCTCCTGCCCCAATCCAGGTTCGTGTGGGGAGGGGAAGCCTACCTGGTGGGTGTTGGGAGAGGTGGATTAATTTTCTGCCCTTTTCTGTTCTAGAGAGGAGGTCTTGCACCCCCTTCTCCTCATTTCTCATATCGTTACAGCTGGGGGGGGGTTTCTCTCCTGAAGGATTTGTGCTTCTCCTGATTCCTTGGGCTTGTGGGTGTGAAGAAAGGGCAGGGGGTGCAGTGAACCTTTCGGAGAAGTGCATCTGGTGGAGGGAGGCGTCTTTGGGTCTTCTAATCTCGAGTTGGGCCAAAGGAGGGCTGGCAGCATGGGAAGGGAACAAGTGGGTGAATAATTATTGATTTGTGCTTTGTGTAGGGTGTTACTTTCATGTTTTCTTTATCTCCTTCCCCGGTGCTCCCTCACTGGTGCGGTAGGGCAGCTGTGTCGTGGTCACAGCTACAGAATTCACTGACGGTAACATTGGCAGCAACACTAGGTTACTCGAGGACATGACAATGAATGAAGTGTTATTTCTGTTAACCATTTCTACTTAGCCTTTCCTCACCCTTGACTATGTGTGCTTGTTGAGAATTGCAAGTCAGTGCAGGGCTTTATTATCGGACTGGCTTTTTTCATTTAAAAAACAAAAAAAGAGAAAGCTCTTCTGTGTCTGCTATTGTTGCTGAAGAAAATTGTAGCAGAAAAGTGAGCTGGTAGAAACCCTTCTGCAAGAAACTGGATGTAGAAAGGGACCTGGTGCACCTTTGAGCTTGGTGCATGGACATGCAGAGCCCTCTTGGTTACCTTCAAAGGAACATGTGGTCTCATGGAACAGAAACTTCGGGTTTGGTGTGGAGCTATGTAAGGGGAAGCTCATGAGGGCCAGCCTGCTTTGTCTCTAGCTACCAAGCAGTAATTGGTCATTAGTAAGCTCAATTTGAGTGAATACTGAATGCCTATAATACAGCAGCAGATCAAGGTGGGATAGTCTCTGGGGTAGTGGTGGTGCCTGGTGAACTGGAGGGCCTATTCTGGTGTGAGAGCAGCTGTTTTCAAGAAGAGAAATTGGAGCTGGATGTGAGGGGAGGGGAAGTAGCATTTGCCATTGAAACAGAGCCCTTCACAATAAATGGTAGCAATTCAGTCTTCTGAGGCTTTGCTTTTTTAATATTTACTAGAGCCTTATAGTAATTCCCTCAATATTGATACCTGGGCCTGATCTTTCTGTGGTGGTTTGATCTAACTTGTTTGAAGAATATATTTTTAACCTTACACTAGGTAACTTGAAAGCAAGCAAGGCTAAACCATTTTGTAGCATTAATGATGTTTGGGACTCCTGGAAGGTTACACTGAGAAACTGGATTAACTAGTGTAAATCAATTTTGTGGAAAAGGAGGCAGCTGTGTTTATAACCTCAGCAATTTAAAGGAGGTAGGGAGGAGTGGGAGTGGGGTAAGCTCTGTTCTAGTTGCACTTTTATCAGTATGTTGGTTTTTTTAAGCAAGTGTTTATAGTAATAAAAACAAAGGCATGGAAATTCAGAAATTTAGACTGTTTCACTTGCATCGTTTAGGCCAGTCCTCAAAAAAGCTCCTGGTGCCATGAATTGCAAAAGGATTTGACAATTCAGGAGAACTTTGGAGTTATAGACTCACCACTAAAATCTAAGGAAGCTAAGGGAAAACCCAACCAAAAAATCTTGTCTGTTATCAAGAGTGTGTGTGGTTTTTGGTTGCTTTTTTTGTGGTGGCTTTTTTTTGTTTGTTTGTTTGTTTGTTTTTTTAGCTTTTCCAATTTTTAAGCTACCTTTATAGAACTTAGGAGCAGATTTTTGGTGGTTTACATTTCTTTCATGGATTTCTATGTGATGCTTTCCTCATAGAATGCCATTTCTTGGTATGTTTTACATTTGTTGGTGTCCCCCTAGTGATAGTTACTGATTGTAGCAGAATAGTATGCTGATTAATAGTGCTTGAGAAATTTATGTTAATATTCTGTTAATAATTACCATTGATAATATTATTAATAATAGTAATATTTACTTGCAAATTCAGTGATGTTTAATACCAATACTTGAATAGGTACTTCATTAAAGACTAGGAATACAAACTAATATATTTTAATTTTTAAAATTTATCTTTGTCTCTTATTTGGTTAAAGCACATGAGCAGGACTGAAGACCTGTTTTCTGTGCCTGGGTTTGCAAAAGCCTCATATGACCTTGGTAAAAGAGAAGCCAAGTGACTTGTCCGCTTTGTAAGATGACAGATTAAAGAAGCTTAGTGTTGTATTTGTATACTTCAAAATTATTGAATTGAAGGTGCTAGAGGAAATATGTTGTTATTCTGCCTGAGCTTTTTGTTGAATTTATAGTTGCTTTTTTTCCCCTAAAACAATCTGCTTGTTTGTAGCCAATGATGTCCTCTTTTCTTCTCAGAGACCTAGTTTTGATTTGTACTTTTTTTCATATAACTTTCCTAATCAGGTTATGCTCATTAAAGTGAGCGCCAGGATGAAAGGTTGTGAAGTAGCTCATTTACCATTGCCTCAGGTTCATATTTTACAAAAATAATAGAGGGTTTCTCTGTTTTGTTCTGACGTGAAAATCCATACTCTTTAATTTTGGCCATCCAAACTGGGAGTTTGTTGGAACTACCCATCTGCCTGGGGCTCCTGCAGGCTGTTTCAGGTGTGGTACCCTCAGCCCTTTTCTTCCTACTACTTTGCAATGCTGCAAAGAGTAAACAGTGATTAAAGACAGATTAGAGGTGATAGAGTCTGATGCCTAACATCTCATGGCTTACTCAGTTTGCTTTTACTATAGCATAATTATTTTGCTGAGCATATTGTTTTATTTATGTTCCCTCTAGACTAAAGCTTGTAAGATAGCTTATGTGAACAACTTTGCTCAGCTCCCTTGGAGTTATTTCTACTCTCAGTTCTCTCGAATTTTTGGTTTTCTGTTCAGTTGTCTGTGAAAGCTGCAAGACACTGTGGCTTCTCTTGAATGTACAATTGCCAAGCTTTTTCCCCTCCCTCCCCAGCTTCTTAAATCAGTCTTCCAATAGATGAGCTTGGAGTTCTTAACCTGGATGTATGTAGCATTTTGCATTAAAAACGATGAAATGTTTTCTGTATTGAGAGATCTTTGATCTTTCTCAAGACTTAAAGTTTGCTCAAAGTAATATTTATATTGTAAACTTTATGGTTGCGGTGGGTTTTTTTCCTTTATTGTACAGGAACCACCGGTTATTACAGATCTTCAAAAGATGCAGATTCAGTGGAATTTGTGTTACAGGATCATTCACTATTTGAATCCAAAGTTAAATTGAGAAAACACAAACACTTTCTTAACCTCCAGATTTAAATTATTAGGTTGTACTTTTTAAAATCTGGTTTAATGGAGGGGGAGTACCCATTTTAATCTGTTAGGCAGCCCTATGGTTGAAGGTGTAAAATTTAAACTCAGTAGTCATGATCATATTCCTAAACATTTTTAATGGTTAGCGTTGAGAGAGGAAGTTTTTCTGCAATTTTATTCTGTGTGGTATAGGCTTCACCTAGAACATTTCAGTTGTATTTCTTATGACTAAAATACTGTTCCTGGAAGTAGGATGATGTTTTAGAGACCATATTGAGATTGCTTTTGAGCAAAGAAAATGAATTATTATTTGTAACTGTATTTGAACAAAGAAAATAATTTATTTTTTTCAACTGTATTTATTTTGTAAAGTGTTTTGAGGGTGATGGATATAATAATATAGAATGAAGCATATGGCTTCTGAAAACCCGTTTCCTCTATTTGGTTTCAAATGTTAATTTAATTGTGTTTTTTTATCATAAAACACTTGTGCCCATTGCCTCTGGTCCTGTCACTGGGTACTGCTGAAAAGAGCCTGGCTCTGTTTTTGCACCTTCCCTTCAGGTATTTATATGCTTTGAGACACCCTCCTCAAAGCTTTCTTCTTCAAGTCTGTAGTCTTTCAGACAAACTCAAGGCTGTATGCTCTTACATGCCTTTGAGAAGGAGGTGGATTAATGATTGAATTTAGTGTAGGGGTGGTGGTAACAGTAATTCTTGATTCTTGATAGGCGGAGAGGTGGTTGGGTTTGGGATACGTGTTTAAAGTGCTGTGAAAATGCAATAAGATGCATATTTCAAATCCAAATAACTTCTGTTATTGCAAACAATGAGTAATTGGCTATCTTTGCTCTAGCTGAAATGAAGGCTATAATTTGGCAGTTCTGTAAGGAAAAAAACGGGTCAAGCATTTAATTGTCTGATAGTGATAAAATTGCCCAAGTTGTGTATGTTCTATCTTGGAATTGTGTGGATTGTAAATGATGGTTTAATGTACATACAGCATGTAGGATAATTTAGGCTGAGGTGCAATATGATCTCTAAAGCTGATACTTGTAATATTTTAATACCGTTGCTAGAATTTAACACCACAGTTAGCAAAGCATATATTCCAGATGCAGTCTCAGAATTCTAAGGGTGAGGTGCTGCAATTAATATAAATAAGCTGAGATGTGAGGAGTACAAGTCCCTTTTCTTTCAAAATGAATAACTTGATCTTGCAGCAGAGCACTTGGTCTTATAGATTGATGGTGAAATAGGTGACTCATCTTCTTGGCATGTTTTAGAAAACAGGCTTTCTACTTAGGCATTTTAATGTTGCATTGCACAGCATATAAAGTCAGCATACGTCTGTGGGGTCAAGGGCAGTTAGTTTAGTACAGCATGGTAATGAATGATCCTGTAGAATACAAAAATATACTTAAAAGGAGATATAAGCTTAAAAAAAAGAGTGAATAAATTCCTGTGAGAAAAGTTTCTAAATCGTCTATCAGTAGGAAGTTTTTAAGAAAAATTATTTGCTAATTCTGATTTTTCAAACTTAAAAAAAAGATTCTTTGCACATTCTTAAGTTTTATTATAAGCTAGTCTGGTTTGGAAAGAAATGGTAGAGGAGAGTGAGAACCTTCTTTCAGAGACAGAAAACACATGGCAGCCAAACAATATATAACCCCAGACATGCAGAAAAAGCATGGGGAGCTGGAGCAGTGACTGTGGGTCTAGAAGTCTAAGGGTAGTTCACCCCTGTAACAGTGTGTCTTTTTTGGAGTGCAGCTACAGCCTTTCTAGATCCCAGTCAGCCTCTCCAGTAGAGAAACTGCTTGAGAACTGCTCAGGCAGCAATTCAAGCTCACACAACCACACACATTACAAGGCTAGCTCAGCAAGAGGCAGAAGGCTCCCAGCCCAAATCAATTTCCAGCAAGTGTTTATTCCAGTGTGCTGAAGGTGAATCCGGAGCCAGAGAGAGGGAACATGTGGTTTTTCTTAGTTATATAGGGTCTCAGGTTTGTGGGTGGTATAAGGGGCAGGGCAGGGGGCAAGTGACCATAGGGAAGAGAGGAACAGGACACCAAGCCCCATAGCCAATGGGGAAACAGGGAAAGGGGATGCCATGGGGTGGGTGATGGACTTGCGAAACCCAGAGAGAAGATTGCACAATGTCTGCAAGGATCCATGGGGGGAAAGCCTTTTTTTATACCTGAGATATCTCTAATCTTCACTTTTCCAGGGAAGGGCAGTTGGAAATTCCTTTAATGGCATGAGGGACTCCACACACCCCCACTTCTGTTGGAAAGAAAATAAATACTGAATTAAGTGCGATAAGAATTTTGGCAATTTGACATCATATGTAACTTGTCTCTTTGGTATCTTTAAAAAAGCAAAATAAAATTTGTCTCCCATTTTGGAGTTAGTTTCTTAATCTTTTTTGTGTTAAACACGCAAGAACAGCTTGGATGACTTTTTGATAAAATTGTGTGGAGGGCACTTGATTTATCTGCTCCTTTCTAGCGTGTAGTATGTTTAAAGTTGTAAAGATTGTTAATCCTTCATCTCTTTTGCATAGTTTGGTATCATTTTGGTGTAGATTGGATAGACCTGGCCTCATGGAAAACTCTAGGGCAGCATAATAAGAATAAGTGAATTTACACATGACACCAAGTTGAGAAGTTGTGATCATGAGAAAAATAATACTCAAAATAAAGTAGGAAAACCTGGGGGTAAAATCAAGTTTTCTGACTGAAGCAGGTCAAGATGAGGTTTAGTTTCAAAAGAAATTAATAAAACCCACCTTGTTTAAAGCTGGAGAAAATGCTAACAATGGTTGTGACAACAGAAGGAGCAGTCCAGAGTTGGCAGATAAATAAAAATTATCTCTTACACCTTTCAGTTCTCGGTACTGTTTATGTGGTGACAGCTTGCAGTTTTGCTGTATTAGATATGAGCTGAAACTTGATTTTAACAGAATAAACTGCTTGGGTTCTACCTTCACTATGGATTGGACTTTGAATGAATATACAACCAAGTCCCAAACATGAACTAAAATTCTTGTCACAATATTTTCTCCCAAACTCTGCTCAGCCATCCTTCACTTGTGTGTGACTTCAGGAAGGATGTTTTCTGGTTGCAGAGGGTAATTATTTTCATCTCTGAAAAACCTGGTGGGGTTTTTTTTTTCCCTCAGCTAGAAAAACCTTTCCTTTTGTGAAGAACTAGTTAATGTTTTTTACAAGCTGCCTAGTTAATGCAGTGTATAATTCACTCTGAATATTTGTTGCAGGGGGTGACCAGGCTGTAGTTCTTCTAGCTGCTTCTTTGTCGGAAGTTGTAGACAATGTAGTGCCCTTTCACTGAATGCTACTAAGGAAACCCTAGGAGGGAAAATACCAAGGGCTTTACCTTTTCTGGTTTTCTTTGTTGAGAAACAGGTATGAAGAAATTTGCAATACTGATGGTTCTTCACCACTGAATGTAGCAGTGATGGAATAAAGAGCAATTATACTGTGTATTGACTTGGCTAGTATTTTCTTTTATCTCCTCAGGCTAGAAAATAAGAGAGCAGAGGACTTGGAAATGGAGGTGTTCCTTTCCTCCTGTAGCAGGAGGAAGTAGAGTGCGTGTGGCTGTGCAAGCACCAGGGCGCACCTCTGAGACACTGTGGTTTCTCTTTCCTGACCCGAGATACTGAGTCAGTTCAGGACAGCATATGGTGTGCTGAATGGTCGGAATGCATTCTTCTACTTTGGTAGTTTTTCACAGAATCAACTAGGATGAAAAAGACCTTTGAGATCATAGAGTCCAACCTATGGCCTAACACCACCTTGTCAACTAGACCATGGCACTAAATGCCACATCTAGTCTTCTCTTAAACACCTCCAGGGATGGTAACTCCACCACCTCCCTGGGCAGCCCATTCCAATGCCCAGTCACTCTTTCTGTGAAGAACTTCTTCCTACTGTCCAGCCTAAACCTCCCCTGGTGTACCTTAAGACTGTGTCCTCTTGTGTCACTGGTCACCTGGGAGAAGAGACTGACCCTCACCTGGCTACAACTTCCTTTCAGAGAGGGTTTGCATAAGAAAAACCTTTTCTATGGCAGAGAACAAGAAATTGTCCTTCTATCAAAGATGACAGGAACATATATATATTTTTTCCTTCAGGTCTTAGAATATCAGACAGGCAAGAAGTATTCTTCAATTATTACTCAGCAAAGAAACACCTTAAAAATGAACTTGCTGTTGCCCCTTCCTCATATGCTCCCCATGATGGCTGCCTCTCAAAGAGAATTCCTATTTTCTGTATATTATATTTCTATGTGGACCAGTTCAGCTTTTTTTTTTTTTTTNTTTTTTTTTTTCCCCTCTCTATCTCATGGCAATAGCTGTGGTCTGGTCTGTGTTATGGTCTAGTAAGATCCTCTAGTTCTGATGGTCCTGAGAGCAGTGCTTAGAAATATAATCTAACTGCATGTTATTTTCTAACTGTGTTACTTGAAGTTCCATTACAGTCAATGGTAAGTGCTGTTAACTAGTGCATCTTGCAGGTCCTTGCAAACATGAGGCTTATAATTAGGACAGGGATCAGGATTTTATTCTTTTTGCATGTGGAATTTCAGCTGGTTGCTGTCTAAAATGGTGGTGTTCTTGCAGAAAGGCATCAAAAGATGACAGTAGTGACTTTGTAGATATTGATGTTTGAAACATAAGGTTCAGCCCTCTGAATCTTCTAGGACATTCACTCTTGATTTTCCAGAATCAGGACAAATCAGGAATGTTGTCTTCTGACATGAGCAGAGCTAGGTGGATTTTGCTAACCAGGTTTTTAGTAGTCTGAAGATTGCCTTGGTTGTGTGAAAGATAAAGCCCTAGGTGGAAGTTAGGCTTCTCTAATTTTGGTGCAATTGTCCTTTGTTTTTTTTTTTTTTTTTAATACCAGTAAAAGTTGATTTTGGGGAAATTTAGATTCCTCCTTCAGAAATTTCTGTATGAATAAGGGTACTTGTTGCATCTGAAGTTTGAATGTTTATGAAGAAATTGAGGGCAAGTCTGTTGGATGTTTTTTGGGTGTAGCTGGCAGATTTTGATTAAAACAAGGATAATCATCAGCAGTATATACTAAAATGTAAAGCGTCTGTTAGGCAGAGACACTGGGATAATAGCAAAGATAGATATTGTGAGATTAGAAACATTTATTTTTTTAAATAATGCTAATCATATTGCTTGACTTTCGTGACTGAAACTTGCTCTACTAGTGGAAAACATGCCCTGTTTAGTCCCCCTTCCACATCATGCTTTTGAAAGGGGCTCTGGATGTGTAACTAGCCTTTGCCTAACTCCAGTCTTTTGATGGGGAACGTTTCTTTCTCTTACAAAACAATGCTTTCTTTTCTTTATTTGCAAGACCTGTTTGTATATTTCTGTCTTCCTCTGTATAACATTTGTTTAGGAATAGTAATCCTTGAAATGAACTTTTTTTTTGCTGGTCGTGAAAAGGTATTGATTTCTGTAGATTGGGGATGTTCTTAGGTCATTATAGATTGAATTGACGGAATAATAATTTTGACTGACAGTGGGTTTTAAGTGTTCACTTGTTTATGCTTTGCTAACACAAGTGGAAGTGTATATGTTAGTTTATATGTTCGTGTTGGTACTCAGGCCACTCCTAGCAGTCTTATTGGTAAAACATGAAAGTGTACCGATAATACGTTTTCTCTCTCCTGTGATGTTCTGCCAGTGATGCAGGTCTGCTCATGGCCATCAATATTCTTCCTATTTACCACAGAAAACTAAGATAAGACAAATCCTCCCAGGATCCATAAGGTCTGGTTTGGTGTTGTTAGCTTGGGACATTACAGACACTGAGTAATCAGCACCACTCTTGAGGAACATCTGATTCTTGGAAATTTTTTCCCTTTCAAGCAGTAATAAAGGTGGTGAAATGCTTTAGACAACAACTACAGATATGTTTGTTTTTCTCCACGTTTTTTTTTCTCATGCTTATATCATGCTACTGCATAGCAATAAAATGTACACTCATTGTACATGTACAGTAGTCATGCCATCATGAAGCAGTATCCTGCAGCCTTTTCCCAGCCCTGTCATTGTGAGAAATCCTGAGTAACTTTGTGATTAGTGTTGTGGTTTAGGAATGGTATTCTCCAATTTAGTACTCCCACTAAAACCATGCTGCTGCTTGCTCCCCCCTCCCTTTCCTCCCTCCCCCCTGTGGGTTACTGGAGAGGAGAATTGGAGGCAGGAAAGGTAAAGATCAAGGGTTGATATAAGAACAATTTCCTGGAAACAGCAATGAGATAAGAAAATGAACAGTAACAGCAACAATAATAATAACAAAAGTGTACAAAAGAGAGAGTGATTCACTGTAGTGGTTTGAAAGCAAAACAAATGAGAGGCTCCAAGTCAGAGATACAATTTAATAGGAAGAAAGGAAAAAAGTAAAATAAAATAGATGCAATAATACAAAAGATCACTGACAGAGTCAGAATACAACCTGA
>VXBN01014461.1:0-37356 GCA_013397395.1 Sinosuthora webbiana
TTCATCGCCGGGGCGTGCGGAGCTCGCGGACGGCGTGGAATGCGTGGCGGTGGGCCGCGGCCTGGAGTTGCCCTTCCGCAGCGAAAGCTGCGGCCGGGACCGCCGCTCCGTGTCCGCCAGAGGGTGGCCCGCGTGGCGGGGGGAGGCACGGAGGGAGCGGCAGCGTCGGGGCCGTTCCCAGCTGCGTGGGATGTTAGTATCACAGCAGCCACGGGCCAAACCTGGGTCAGGAAGCGGAGGTACGGGCACACGGCATCCAGGATGACCTCCTGGATTAAGGTGCTGCTGACCTTCATGGAGAACCTCACACTTCCCTGCAGGCCCCCAGTCAGGGTGATCGCAGAGGCTTCAGCAGCGTTGTCAGTGGCTTCCTAGAGAAAGGAATGAAGGCAGAGATAGTCTCAGCCTGGTAGATCCAGGTTCCCAAATCGCAGTACAGCCACCCACACAGCAGGCACTCACTTCTCCAGAGTGAATGCTCGCTTACAGCTAGGACTGACAGGGAAGCAATAATCTCAGGGCAAAGCCAAAATCGAAGTGCTGCGTGCACTGCTCCTCTGCATAGTTTCCAAGTAATAACCCATCACATCCCAGGCATTCCAGTAGAGGGGAACGTCATCTAGGAGTGCAAAGCTGTTGGCATAGCAGCCATCTGGGACTGACTCTGAAAGAAAGGGGAACAGCTTCAGGTTGTGAAGTCTCATCCTTCTTGTTTCTTTCTTTGGTCCACGGTTGTTTGTGCTTTTGGGCCTGAAAGTTTTACTCGTTGTCCTTGGCCTTCAGCAGGAAAAGGATTTTTTTTTGTCTACCTGCTCTGTGAAGAGAGCTCACCAGCACTTAATATGAGGCTCAGATCTATACCCCTAGGCAGTAGGGAATCTGGAAAACATGAAAGCTAAAACTTAAGGCATCACAGTGAGAACGTTTTAATCTATTTCTTTGTAAGGTGTGGTGTGTGGGACTGTATTTAGGTATGTGTTATATGTTAACAGGTGGAGCCGAGGGGATGTTGTTCTGTCGGTCTGTCAGTTTGCCTCAGAATCCCAAGGCCTTTTCCTGTGCAGAGCTGGGAGGCAAAAGTTGCTTTACTTTGGCTTGTTTTTGGCCTTTTTTGGTGCTGAATCGATCTTTTGTGTATGTTCTGTGTTAGTTTTCCCTCTTGCTTGTGGCTTCCCTTGGCTTAGGTGGAGCGTGGGGGTTTTTGCTCCATGCTGGAGAGTTGTCTTGAGAAGCTCTTCTACAAATCAGTTATGCTGAGCCTTGGTGTTTTTGCAGGTGAGAGGGGGATGCATACTCTCAGGGTGTGTTGTCCAGGGAAAAGGCACAGAGATTTTCCTGGCTTCGTTTTTTCTGGACTGCATATGATACTGAAGATTTAATTAGCCTTTAACTTGGAAGGAACATGGCAGGAAGAAACAACCTTTTGAGGTTTGTATTCTTGGCTGATTTATTAAGTGATTTTAATAAAAAAATTCCATGGAAGTTGCCATCAAGTTTGTAAGAGCTACTTATTGGAAGGAGAGGCAGCTTTTGAGAAATGTGAATTATTCCTGCCAGCTTAAGCTTTCTTTTTCAAGGCATTCAGATGACCTCTGGCTCCCTGTTTTATGTTTGGTTGATAACTTTTTACTGTGAGATGGCCCTCTATGGCAGATAAATGTTGGGAATTCCTTTGGCTGTGATAGATTGAAATGTAGGGAAGCTGCTGTGCTTGGCTCCTTTATTGCTTTCTGTGGGCAACTTAAAAGGCATCACGTAACACTTCCAGTGTTTTTTGGAAAAAGCAAGGTGAGAGAGTTGCTTACATAATGTGCAGTGAAAAATGAAACCTGGAATCTGAGTATTATCACTAACTGCTTTCCGTTTTAAAATGAATGAGTAAAGCTCCTGTGGATGGCAGTGTTGTGGAATGCAGGGATGTCCTGCTGAGGGAAGTGTGGGTGGAAGGATGCCTGCGGTGTGGTGGAAGGATGCCCTCAGGCTGTCTGGAGTGCCAGAACATTATTGTGTTTTCATTTTCTCCCCTCTGTGGCTCATAGGCACTGAGGCCTGGTTCTGTCTGCACCACAGCTGGCACAAATGTCCCAATGCACTAAAGCACACTCTTCCTCACACAGTCAGTGTTTGTGAGACAGTTCAGATGAATTAAACCATGGGTCTGTGACCACTGGGACAACACGCAGGGAAATTTCAGGTCAACAAGGCAAGGAAGTTCTACATCCATAATATAATAAATACTTTCTCTATTAAAAGCAAAGTGTGTAATTTTGTTCAAAAGTAATTTTTCTTCCTTCACATTGTTACTTCAGACTGCGTGGAGACAACTTGTTTAAACAAGTGAGTGTACTTTTTCTGTCAAAAACATTACCTCTTGTCTGCTTCCCACTTGAAAATTACGTAAGGAAGCAGGTTGTTTTTTTTTTTTTTCTGTTGCAGTGGGAATAAAGTACTGTCTATCACCTAAAATGCTGACATACTATCAACTCTATCAAACCTTCAAACCTTCTGATCTTCAGCTTCCCAGGAAGTCCACAAGGTGTCTACTTACCTTATGTAAAAATGCATTTCAGTCAGAAGGATGGGATATTTAACAAAGCATGGTATTCCTTACTGTATTATCCAGTCCCTAGAGACATTTTAAAAATATATATTTTTTAAAGCAAATGCAGCTGGTGTCCTCAAAGGAACTCTGGGATCTAAGACAACACACCTGTCTTCGAGAACATATCATACTTCAAGCAGCCTGCTTCCCATTGTGGTACCAGAATCTCTGCTGGCCAAGAAACTCCCCATGCCTTTCCCAGTCCTGCAGATCATCTACCCATTTCCCTCCTGCCTTTCCTGCCTTCAGTTAGGTGCACATTTTGTCTTTCCAGTACACAGTCCCTCTGAAAAAAGCAATGTTGCTCCAATTAAATTCAGGAGTAAGTAGCTCTACTAGCAAATTCTTCTGTACAGTCAAAATACAAGGAGTGCTTCAACTGGAACATGGTCATGAGAAAATGAACCCAGAAATAAAATACAGACTACGTTGACTGCAATTTTGAAAGCATAGGAAAAACAAAGGCTGTTCTTCCCACTATTCTGAGGTTGCTGGTCTGGAATGCTGCTACCATTTTCCACAAGGCATCTAAGAGGCACTTTTTTTAGTGGACTGTGCAGTTTGTGGGTACCCACATGGCACTTAACTCTTTGGTAAATCAGCATGGCAGCAATGCACTGAGAACATGTAGGAAGTCCAGGCATGGGCTTTGTGGCTCCTTTTTGCAGCTGCAAGTGCTGGTACTCGCTTGCCTAGGTGGGACAGGAAGGGTCACAGGCTCACCATCTCCAGGAAGTCCCAGGACACATGGTGGTAGGAACAAATCCATATGAGGAAAGCCAAAGGAAATATTAGAATAATGGGTAATGTCAAGAATTATCAGCCTAGCCATGTCCTTCTCACGTCCCTAGTAATGGATATGAAACATACACTAGAATACCCAGAATTGCTGAAAAGGCACCACAGTTGTGAAATACAACTGCTTGGACTCAGATATCCAAGCTGAAGGAAAATTTGAAGTAGTGTTTTCCAGGGCTTCTTTTAAAACAGGAAGAAGTATTGTACAAAAAACACTTCCATGTACAGTTAACAGTAAAAAGAGGAACATTAACATCTGCATCTTGCTTCTGCTCATGTTAAATTTCAGCATAGCTCATGGAAACCACCAATGGCTGCTCTACAAGAGCCCTGAGTGCAAGGAAAGGGAGTTCACTGACGGGGGAAACTGCAGACTGCTGCTAGCCCAGTGCCATCTCAAAAAATGGGGAGTGGAAAATCTAATGCCCCTAGAAGGAAACACTTTTTTTAAAAAAACACCAAGAGAGAACTATGTTGTTTGCCTGGTTATTTGAGACCTTCCCCATTTCTGAAGGAGAGAAATCCCAGAGCTGCCCGTTATGAAGAACTCTTCTCCTTGTATTTCTGGTAAGCATCCAGTATCTCCTTGACAACACTTGGATCATCAAGTGTGGTGACATCTCCCATGTTGCCTGATTGTTCAGTGATTACTTTCCTCAACAGCCTTCTCATGATCTTCCCTGATCGGGTTTTAGGGAGGCGCTTTACCACCTGCAAATAAGGGAAAGACACACCTGTAATAGAACTCGAATCCTGCTGGAAACCACAAGGAGATCTGGCTGGACTATCCTAAGCCTGGCACACTATTTCATGGCCAGAGCCCCTTGGAGGCTCCTGGGAAATAGATCATGGAGCACACTAGATTACATCCAAGGAAAGGAGTGTCACTAGCTATACATTTTATTCTTATTTTAGGTGGACTTTTTTCCCCATTTGCCATGTCCAGACTGAGTGCTGCAGGACACACAGCTCTTTTAGGAATCAGGTTCTGAATATGCTGTTAACTATTAAGATCTAATTACACATGAAAACTTAGGCACCAATGGTGACACATTACCAGAACAGACAGAAATATATATATTCAGCTTTACAGGGCAGGAATATAAAGCAACAGAATTCTGCACACCAGCTGCAGGGTCTCCTACTCAAGGGATATCGCTTGTGTGGTGATGTTTCTCTCTGCCTGGTGTCTGTCAGCCTACACACCTTCCTTCATAACCAGAACAACTGTAAATGCCTTGGCTATGCCTCCTGGGAAGGACTTAGCAGCAAATTCTGAAGGCTTTAGCAAAAATGTGAGCCTGATGAAGAGTTCTGAGACACTGGGCAGAGACACCAACAGGTGTCACATTTTCCTACATCATCAGGCCAGTAGGCTACAAAATTCTATAGCATTAACTGACATACAAGGAAAGAGTTAGAGGACTTTTCTGCAGGACTACCCCAAAACACAGGGAAACGGAGGCATTTCCTTGTACACCTGCAAGTTCTGGAAGCTTCTCCAATCCACTGAGGATTATCCTGGGCTGTTCCAAGTTGAAGAAACCACTCTTGCCTGCTCCTGTTGTATTCTGTTGCCTGTGCATTGGTGTCCACCTTACATGCACGTGGCTAAAGCAGAGCCCCTCAAAGAACTATCTGGTCACTGCCCCCAAGAAGAGAGAAATGGATGCAGGCAGACCTTGGGGGACAGCTAAGGGGCAGCTTTGTGAACTCTCCCCGAACATACAAAGGGAGCTCCTGAAATGTGAGGAGGCTTGAGACAGAGCTTGGAGCTCATCAGTGCTTCCAGGGCCAGGCCTGTTGTGCAACAGAAACAGTCAGTACTTTGAAGTCTGATGTTCCTGCTAATTATCACTGCAAGCTAGCTGGGCAGTGTCACTGCCTCTCAGTGCCTCTCTCACATGCACACAGGCCACTGCACCTGACCTCCCCCTCCCTGGATCCCTCCAGCCAGTTCTGTTCTCCTGCCTCTTAATCCTGCAGGACAACAGCAGCACTGCAGGCAGGATGGTGAGGGTTGCTTGATGTGACCATTTCCTGTTGCTGGTACCAGTTTCAGTCTCCCACTTACCAGAATGTGGTCAGGCACAGCATATTTTGCTATCTTGGAAGCCACTAGGGTTTTGAGCTCTTCTTTGATATGGTCTACACGAGCTGTCTGCTTCTTTAGCACTATGAAAGCAAAGGCACCTGGAAGAAAAATGAGCAGAAGCCACAAACCTCGTATTAGATACTGCCTGGAAAGACCTAGGATGCTCATTTGAATGCCAAGGAAGGTTTCAAATCATTCCTATGCACGGTCTAGGGACTGACAAGAAAATCATTGATCTTTTTTTTACAAAAGCAAGTCAGGCTCCAGTCCTCAAATGATGGCCCAGCCTTTTCTCAGTATCTGTGAGTGATCTCAGTGACAATGACAAGTCAACATAAATTACCAAAGTGTTATTGGGATCAAAAGCTGGCCAGTGTAAATCAGCTATTCCCATTCTGTTCAAAGGACATTTCTAAGCACAATCCTATAAAAGGAAGGTCTACCATATACATGAACACTATGTATGAAAACAGTTCAGGCAGTAACACCCAGGTTAGGAACAGGTAGCTATTTTCACGGCTATCTTTGTCTCATGGGGCTGCAGTGCCAGTCAGCTGAAGGATAACCGCCCTCCCATTCCCTCAGCACCTTCTAACATGCAGCCTGGGTTAGAATTTAAGGGAAGTATATGCAGATGTCCTGTCAGGACACTGCTTTTCACATACCTTCTCCTTTGATCTTATGTGGATACCCAACCACAGCTGTCTCAGGGACCTCAGGGTGATCAGCCTTCACAAAAAGCCAAGCGAAAATACACAAATCAGAACTGCTTCAAGCCCTACAGCTTTTGTGCCAGTTGCTCTACAAACAAAACAACTTGCCATATCTCGCCCTCCCCTTGACAGATCCTGCTGAAAGCACAACAGGAAAGCTGGAAGCCAACTGCCTACTGCAGGGTCAGCTGGTGGCCATGGCCACTGCCACCTCTTGGGGAGTAGCTCTGTCCTGGGCCCCACTTTTATACACAAAGATAAGTACTCCTACATCCACTGCTAAGCCCACTGAACACCAAGCAGAATTTGCAATATCTGGAAACCCTCTCTCTTTCTGTGTGCATGACTGGTCCCAAATGGTGACTGGCCACTGCCAAATCACAAGCAAACGCAGTCTTGCAGTGCTCAGGGCTACAGAGAACTATGGCCAGCAGAGGTAAAAAGCCAAGTTGCCAACATCACAGTCCACACTGGGCTTGTGTTTATAAGTGCCCAAAGCACACCAGAAGGCAGAAAGAATCAGATTTCTTCATTCCCCAACCCCAATGCATTTTTGTTGTTGTGCTACACAACAGTGATTACTTCTGTTGCACTGCAGAGTTTAATTTAACATTCCTCTGCAGTAAGAAGTACACAGACCAGAAGAAACAACATATCTGCATCCTACACCAAAGAACGGATTGTTACCTTAAAATAGATTAAAGCATGAAAGTAAACATCACAGAGCAATCTAGGCACATAAATACTTTTTCTTTTACACATGCATACACATACATAAATTGTGAGAGGAACTGGATACTACAGCCATGATCAGAAAGTTGCACAAAGGAATTACTCACAGAGGATAAAGTAGGATCCTGTGTTCCATATGAACACAGCTCAGGTTCATCAGATGCTACATTTAAGTGCCATTTGCAAGCAAGGCAAATAATATAGAAATAAATCTACAGGTGAAGTTTTAAACACAAACACTCTGAGGGCTTTTTGTTTTCAATTCCCATAGATGATATTATTTTCTCTCAAAACGACAGGCTAGATTTGCAGCTGACATAAATCAAGGCTGCTTTATGTTTAACACTGCTCAATTCTGAGGCATCCTCAGGTAGTTCAAGTAAGCAGGAACCACAGGCTTAGGAAGGAGAGGTCAGGTGTTAACAGAGGGGAAGGAATAAATAGGAGAGACACTTTTAGGGAGTGTCCACCAGCATCCAAAACGCCAACTGCAACAGTACAGCGTCACTAAGATGAAGCTCTGACAGCTCTGACAGCTCAATTGCAGGGACTGCTCACAGTGTGGCTCCCCTCATTTGCTCATTTGTTGTCTCCTCAAGAAGGCAGCCATTTCCTCTTGCACTTTTGCACATTGTGCATCAAGCTGTGTGTATGCAGGGTCAGGGGTTTGAAGGCAAGAGACAAAGCTGCTTTGAAAGGGTCACCCTACCCCACAGACACCCTGTCAAGGGACCTCTACCTGCTTGGAACTTACCATTGCATCTTCTATTTCTGCCGTCCCCAGCCTGTGTCCGCTTATGTTAATGATATCATCCATGCGCCCTGTTATCTGGTAATAGCCTTCCTGGCTCCTGTAAGCACCATCCCCTGTGAAGTAGTAACCTGCAGCAAAGACACAGGGCTGATCAGCAGCAGCAAGTGGGCCAGTTTTGGGCTCTGGTGCAGGACAGACCACGCCATAGGATGGCGAGTAGGGCAGGGTGGATCGGGCAGCTCGCAGGCCTTCGCAAGCTCACAGCTGTGTGACCTGCCTCCCACCCTTTCCCACTTCCCTCTGCCATCCCTGGCCCCGCTCTGCTCTACCTGGGCTGTCTGGCTCCTAATAAGCACCTGAATAGCACCAAGACAGTGAAGCTCAGGTCTCTGCCAAGATGGACAAATCACTGTAGGTCATCAGCAGCAACCAGTGGCTGACGTTCCTATAGTAAAACCAATTCCAGCAACACAACCCAGCTGGATTTAAAGAACCAAGAGGGGCTCTCTGATGTCTCTAGGCTGTGCATGCCTACATCTGCACAGCAGCTGTGCTCAGACTTCTGGGTGCACGCAGTACTAAGGCAAAAACACATCAAATGCCATTTGCCATCGTGCCACAGGCTACTGGTCAAGCTCAGAACTGCTGCTGGCTACACCTCATCATGCATGGAAAACTACAGCTGTTCAGCTGAAAGGGAGAAGCTCTATTACATTTTGTACATGGGAACACTGCCAGTTTTTTAAATCACTTACACTAGGATGGATGAAAAGCCATTTTCCCTCCCAGCTAACGAAGATTCAGATCCCAGATAATAGTCACTCTCTAGCACATGAATGTGGGAGAAACAATGCTATCAGATTAGCTAAAACCTCCAAACCACCCCATGATAAGCATGGAGGGTCTAAAACATGTGATGGAAACTGAAAAAGACCCAGGGTTTCCTGGAACCTCCAGTGTCACTGAGGACACATCCAGTAACACAGATTGTGTTGGCTCTTCACCAAGGCCATGTCTGCATCTGAATTGTTCCAGTGGCACATCTGAGAAGCAGCAGGCAGCTACTGCTGTGAAATCTGAAGGTGGTTCTTGCCAGGACCCATTATTGCCCTATTCATGGACTTTCAGTGATGTTTTCTGCCCTTCCAAATCAATTAAACACTATCAGCTAAATATGAACAAAACATCAGATGCAAATGTAGTGACTAATAAGGGACTATGGGGTCATTAAATTTATTGTACCAGTTTCCCATTCTTATTATCCAGCCCATTTTGTACAATTTTCAGGATTGCCTGTCTAATTCTTGCCTACCCTGTAGCTTTCAAATCCCTTTCAGTTTCTTCTCCTGAATGAAGACAGTTACCTTGTCCAATGTTCTACAAAAAATGTTTCCTTGCCACTTCTAATTACTTACCAGACATCGTGACCACATTTTACAACAGAAGGTTGTAACACAGGGTTAAGATTCAGTGGTGCAGGAGGTATTTCTCATCCAATATGCCTTTTTCCAAGTGAGATACAAAGCTCCAGAAAAAAAGGTATTTGGACTTTAAAGCTTGGGCATTAAAGTTTTCTAGAAAACACATCCCTTTTGACAGCTATAAAGGTCAACACTACCTAAAACCATCAGGGCATGCTTGCAACCTGTGACACAAACCCCAAGCCACCACGGTACAGAAATAGCAGACAGTACTGCTGAAAGTATTCATTGTGCTTATACTGCAGTGAAACTGCCTTCCCTTGGCACTTTCCTTACCTGGGTAGGGTCTGAAATAGGCGTCAATAAAGCGCTGGTGATCTCCATGGATTGTTCTGGCCATGCCAGGCCACGGCTGGGCAATGCAGAGTGCACCAGACACATCATTGCCCTCTATAACCTCTCCCTGCCAGTTCAAGCACAGGAAGGATGAACAGGTGAACAAAAGAGGAATAATAAAGAGCTTCTGTGTTATTGATCCTATTGCTCACTGCAGACTGCCAGTGGAGGGTCACAAGTGGAGAAAAGAAATGCAAACAGCTCTTCTAAACACTTGCAATGCCCTGTTGGCAAATCTGTATGGACAACTGAGATATGCTCTCTCTCTCTCTCTCTATATATATATATATATACACACATATATATATATGTATATATGTATATATGTATATATGTATATATGTATATATGTATATATGTATATATAAATTGCTCATCTATTCTGCCATTTTTAAGGAGAAACAGGCATCCTTCTGGGTCCTGTTCCTTTGCTGTCCAAAAGGTGATTAAAGCAGAAACACACACCAGCTTCTCATTTGGGCACCCAGCACAGCTCCAACTCACATTCTCATCCATAAGCACAGGCACAATCCCAAAGAAAGGTCTCATAGCCATAGCTGGAACAATCTCAGCTTTTTCCTCTGAGGGCCGTGGGGCAATGCAGATGCCACCAGTTTCTGGAAGAAAAATGAAAAAAAAAAAAATGTAGTCCATCCACCGCTGGGTGAAAGCAAATTCCAGCTTTTCTTAGATCAAGAGGAAAACAGTGAAGCCACCTTGCAAGAGCGAGCCACAGGGAATGACTTCTGTGGGACCAAGGAGCACAGACATCTGAAAGCAGCAGAGGCCTGGCATGGGCAGTACTCGGCAGCCCCACTTCCTACCAGAAGTGATTTTACAGGAAAAGCACAAGCATGTTACGGGATTTATCTCCCTCTAGTGTTTCTACAGCTGCCTAAGGTTAGCAGGAAAAACACTTCAGGAGTCTGAATTACTATTATTACAGAGTATGAGATTAACCCACCCCTTACAGGCAGGTTGAGCTTTATCTTCTAGTCAAAATAGAACCTTTTAATCATCCTTTTTCATTCCTGCTGGGATGAGCATTAAATCAGACTCCAATCTTAATGAGGTCTTTTCTATTCTAAATCTAATTCAGAAACGCGAGAGAGAAACAAAACCAAAGAAGAATAAGGCTTTTAAAAATACAACTCTATAAATAAAAGTATGTTCTGTCACACAGAGAATGCATTCCTCTAGCAGCTTTGCTGAGCTTGTGAAAATTGAATCCAGGGGTTGGAATGGCTGAATTTGACCCTGAATTTGCATCCAGCTATGAAGGAGGGTCTCTGATGGCTTTAAGCTTTAGCTCTGTAGCAAATGGTTTCACACGTGGCTTACACATAGTAGTATTTACCATTTCATCGATGGGCATGCATTCACTTCATGTTTCTGTAACTTTGAAAAGGGGAGTTTGAATAGTTTCCAGGAAGAAGCACCCCAGACACCTGCTGTTCTCTGTTTGCACAGACAAAACCTGCATCGCAACAGGGACCCTGACTAAACTGAAGGTTGCTCTTGCTAAGCCAGTATTCATCCTAAACACAGCACTGAGAGCTGTGTTTCAACACGGTGTTTGCCACATCCTGCAGCCAGCTGCACACGAGGCAGTGAAGTCTCACCCCTGAGGCTGCTGCACGGTAGAAAGGGTGCCTTAAAAATTATTTGCATGGTGAAGACCTATTATAAATTGGTTTAGAAGTACTGGTTTTAGCCACTGACAGATGACATCAAGCAAAACTTCTAGGCTCTACCCTGCCCTTATGAAGCCTTTCTATGCAGAGGCAGAGTTGGCAGAAAAAAACTGTTTCCACATTACCTGTGCCCATGCTGTCAACACAGTACAAACCCATCCAGGCTTTGGGCAAGGACAGCAGAGCCTGAGCAGGGGATGAGTGCTTTGAACTAGGCTCCCCTCTGCCCTGGAGAGATCCCTTCTGGCAGCAGAGTAGAACAAGTGCTCTCTGCCACCACAGACAGATTGGAGTGACTGTTTTGGGGGAATCTGTTTCAGAAGCACCAGCCCAGTCTAAATCAATGTGAGATGATGCCAACAACCAAAGCTTCCAGAGCCTATTCAGCGATGTTTTTCAAAACCAGCTTCTGATCATGGCTGTTTGTTTGGGGTTTTTTTTTTTTTTTTTGTGAAATCAGTGATGAACGTGAAAATACCTAGTGTCTCCTCTGCATCATGAAGAACTATACCTAAAACTCAAACACAGAGTTGATTCTACTACTGTCAATCACAACCTGGTATATTAAGAGCAAGATCCATAGGAATTTTTCATCTGCACACACCACACTATTAAAATTGCTTCTCATAATTGCTCTCTCACTCATTTGCCTCATCCAAAGACTTTAAAGTGGATTTGTAAATCACCATTTGCTGATGCCTGCCAGGCTTTATTAGCTGGCAACAGGTTGCTGCTTCAGAGAGCAGTGTCCCGTGGAGGACACTGCACACAGCAGCACAATTAACCAGCTATTCTGAAACTGTATAGCCAAGGTGACACTGCAGGACCACAGCCAGCATCCATCACATTGTTCCTATGATCTCTTCCCACGCTCCCTTTACATTTAAATGGCATATATAATCTTTCCAAGATTATATTGGTTTCCTCTTTATAAAAGCATCAACTGTAGAAAAAGATTGATTCCACTTTCTAATAAAATCGATGTCATGAATATTTATCATTATATTATGCTTCCCAGAGCTGATAACTGTTTACTTGCAAAACTATGCCTGGTTCAAGGTAAGACCAAGTACTCTGCACTTGGTCTAATGGACTGTCCAGTGAGTGTATTTTAACCTCTCACCTGACAGTGGTTGCTCCAAAATCCCAGGAGAAATACAGTTTAATACAAGATCTAATGCTGTACTTTGGAGGAAATAGATAACACAGCATGAACACTGCATGCACCAGTTAACAAACAAACAAACAAACAAACAAATCAGAAAGCGTTAGGACAAAACTGGATTCTTCTCAATTACATCAACGTGCAGTAAATAACTGCTTCTCCATGGTGTTTTCTTTCAGAGCAGTGAGAAAGAAAGCACATGATGAGGAAAGACCTAGCCAGTCATCTTTCCTTCTGCTTAGCGTGTCGAAACCCAAAAGATTTAAGAAATAAGTAACTGAAGCAGATATCAGTTAACATTGCTGCTCTGAATTCTGAGGTGGTTTTATTTCAAATCTGAAAATTTAAAAAGAAAGAGCTTGCAAGTCAGGTCTGGATTAAATGGAACTTGGTTGTGTGCCAGAAGAAAATTTATCACACTGAGATAGAGAGCCTGCTAGCAGGAATAAGGATGAAATCAGGAGCAGCTTGACTGGAAAGGGAATGAATATGCTGCTCAGTGGCAGCTTAAGACTGTTTTTCAGAGGTTTCAGACTATTTTTCAGAGCAGAGGCAGAATGCCAGCAGCTGTGCTCTTGCCTCCATGGCAAACTGGATCTCACGGCTTGAGAAGGACATATTGCAAGACACCTCTAGCAACTCCTGAGTGCTGGTGCCCAGAAAAGAGAGGACTGGGTGCTGAGGAAGGAGCCAGGAAGGAGCTGCAGGACTCCTTTGAGCAGAGGGCCCCACCAGGCAGCACGACCCCAGTTTGGGTACAGCACGTGGCCTCTCCCTGCTGCTGGCCAGGGAGGCCAGGAGGCAGAGACCAGCTCTGCTCTAACTGGACTGGAGACAGCCAGTCACTGTGTCCAGCAGCTTGTACACAGCAAACAAACCTCAACTGATGCACACAGCTGTATCAATTCAGTCATGGCAGAAGGTGCTCCCCAGCAGTCCTGCTGGGCGATGGCCACTGCCCTCCAGCCACCTGATGGGCAGCCCGCAAGTCTCCGTTCCAACCTGCCAGAGGAGTTGTACTCAAAGGTCCCTTTGACTACACAGCTTAGTTTTCCATCCTCCCCTGACCATTCCCAGAAAGGAAAACAAAGCACACAAGTATAGATTGTGGCTGTGTGGTGCTTCCAGTGCTTTTACATGATGAGACCATAACAAGGTCAGTACAGTTAATAAACTGAAAATGAGTTTTGCAATTCAAGCTGACTATGGCCAGCTTTGCCCAGAAATTCAATCCCTGCCTCATATTTCTAGCAGCAATTGGCATTTTCCAGCACTCAAAATATCAAAGAACACTTAGAGGAAAACAAAAACCTCAACATTGCTATTGTTTTTACATGTTCTTACACTGCTGTTATGTGCAAAAACTCCCCAAAATCTCCCCAGAGACTTTCAAAAGCTGATCCAAGTGCCAGGAGGGTTTTTTTGACAGACTTGTTGGATCAAATTGAAGTGTGTTAATCCCTCTCTCCCCACCAGCAACCTGTCAATGGTCAGGGTCCCCTTTGCCCCCCAAGGGTGTCTCTTACCTGTCTGCCACCACGTGTCCACGAGGGCACAGCGCCCTTCTCCCACCACCTGGTAGAACCACTGCCAAGCTTCCTTGTTGATGGGCTCTCCCACTAGACCAAAACAAGAAAGAAAACAACGTGAGACCCGGAAGACTGCAGGAGTTCATTCTCCCTCTTGTTGCACAACAAGCTGGATGCACAATCTCCAAGCAGAATGCTTACAGCACTTTAGCTGGGATGCACAAAGGACTGCGATGCACTCATGTAACTGAGAACTGACTTTTTCCTGAAGGACCAAAAGGCAAGCAATGAATATCACTGAAAGTAACTAATCAATGCAGGTCATGTAATAAGAACCTCCAGATTAGAAAATAATGCAGGAAAATGCTGCTTGGGTCACCTATGCCAGTAAAATTCAAAGTGATGCCCTTTAACATTAGATAAATCTTTTTAAACATGAATGTGATCCTGAAAAATAATATAAAAAACAGGCAATCATACAAAAGGTCAATGGACCCAAAATGTGATTTTGTTGCTTCGTCTGCTGAGAAAATACTTGAAAAGCCAGACACAGAGGCTGCTTTGTCATCTTTTTTCTAACCACATCCCATGTGGTCAGCTGAGCTCTTCTGCCATCTTCATTTCACCAGCTAGAACCCTTTGTCTTTTTCAGATGAACATTTCATGCTCCTTACCTGAACCCAAAACCTTCAAGGAAGATCTGTCATATTTCTTCACCCACTCTTCTCCATAATTCAGCAGCAGGCGTATTGCTGTAGGTGCTCCATAGAACTGATTAATTTTCAACCTTTGCACCACTTCCCAGTAACGACCTGCAAAATCACAAACTGGCTTCTTATCCTTCCAGCACTGACATACTGCTGCAAACGCCCAGCTGAAAGGTTAACAGCCAAAGCTGGAGCTGTTACTACTGTGAGTACAAAGCAAAAGCAAAGACAGCTTTTTTTTTTCCTTCCCTGGATTCACAGATGTTCCTGAGTGTTGTATACACATGACCCAAAGCAATGGAGCTTACCTCTCCTGAGCAGGCAGGTCACGCTGGACAGGTCTCTAAACCTCTTCTGCCACATCTAGCCAAACCTTTTCCCACCACTTCCTCACCTGGGTCAGGGTACACTGGAGTGCTTTCAAACAGGACAGAGGTGGCTCCATTGCAGAGTGGTCCATACACAACATAGCTATGTCCTGTGATCCAGCCAATGTCGGCCACACAGCCAAAAACATCGCCTTGCTGGTAGTCAAACACATACTGCAAAGATAAACGTAAGGCCAGCTGATTTCCTGTCGGCAGGTGCTCAGAGGAAAGGCGCTGGACTGGGCATCCAGACGGGAGCAGGACAGTGCACGGGGCAAGGGGAGCCAGGCGTGTGCGACACGGCCACACCAAGAGCAGCCCCAGGTGGGGAAGCGAGTCAGAGGGACCAGTACCAGGGCCCCGAGGTGGGGAAGCGAGTCAGAGGGATCAGTACCAGGGCCCCCATGTTGGGGAAGCGAGTCAGAGGGACCAGTACCAGGGCCCCCAGGCTTCCTGGCACATTTGCAACCATACGGGAACACGGCTGTACCAGCAGCTGCTCAGTTGGAGCAACAAAGCTACAACCAAAGCTCGGAGCCTTGGATACCTAAGGTTGTCTGCTCCAGGTGGTCCACATGGTAGAGCTGATTCTGAGTCACAGGGAAACTGCACACCACACCCTTCACCAATATCAACAGATTTCCATGAGAGGTCTGGAGGAACTCACAGGTGCCCATAAAACATTTACTGAGAAATATTCTTAGCTGCTTAGCTTCTCTATATGAGTGCATCACTTTCCAGATGCTACTCTCTCCTTGCTCATCAAATTCAAGATAAAGATCTTGGAGAACTCGTTGTCTTGGATATGGAAAATGCTTCCCACTGTAAATCTAACTCCTCTACCATATGGTGAAGAGGTCCTGACTCATAAGGAGTCAGGTTTTTGGATCAGAACTAAAAAAAAACAACCATAAATGTGTGACAAGAGTGTCACATGTGAGTGTGCAAAGACCACAGAGATCACACAGGTCAGCTGATCCCTCTACCTAGAAAAGACAATTCTCACCTTACTTTTCCAAGAATTCCCCTCTCATGCACTCTGCAGGTGGACAAAATGCACCAGGGTGCAGATCTACCTTCTGGACTAAGAAAGAGATGCCTTGGTGTTTATGCTGTCTCTTTAAAAAGCTGATATTAGAAATGCCCTTCATGCAGAGAAGTCTGACACTTGAACATTCAAATCTTCTAAAAATTCAACCATGCCAGCCTAAAGAAAGAAAACCTTCACATGAATTGTGTGTGATTACAAACAGGGTGATACCACTAAAGCCAGATGGAGATCTTTCACCACAGTCCTCTCCTCATTTCACTGTTACCTTTTAATATGCAGAGCTCAGACCAGAAGCTTCAAGAAGCAGTGCCTAGACTCTCTCCATTTTCATGAGAAAGGAGGCTAAAATATTTTCCCTAGATCACCCAGAAAAGCAGAACAGAGGTGCAACCACAAGAGGAGAAATACATTTTTTGTTCTTCAGACAACAAGTACCATGCAAAGAGGCTGTTTTAAGAGTCCAGATCCTCACTGAAATAAAAAAGTCCAGCATCCCCATGCAAAATACTACAGTAATATCCACATTACCAATGTCAGTAAGATACTTTCCAGAGTCTCCTCAGCTGCAAATTCTGGGTAGCCAACACTGGCACATTTTAAATGCAAGAGCAGCACTGCCACTTCTTTGCTTTCACAACTCTGTGTTCAGATTTCCATAGTATCATATTCCTCAGAAGAAATCCTGAAGATTAATTACACAGTTCAGATGTTTTCCAGCTTGTTCACAAGCAATAAGCCAACTGAGCAGCAAGCAGAGAACACAGCATTCCTCCCTGATCCAGGTCTCTCTTGTTAGCACTGCTGGAAGGTAAGTGAACCTTTCCCAGAGGAGGCAGCTGAGTTACCTTGTGTGTGAGAGCAGCATACAGCAGGTATCCAGCCTGGGTGTGAACGATTCCTTTGGGTTTCCCAGTGCTGCCCGAGGTGTACAGCATGAAGAGCACGTCTTCACTGTCCATGCTCTCTGGAGTGCAGACAGAATCTGCCTTGGCCATCTCCTAGGAAAGAAAAGGTGGTAATGACAGAAAGACTTTGGTTATATGGAGGCAACCATCACTCCCTCTCTAAGTCTGGCAACAGTATCCAGAGACAAGAGCCACCTATTGCTGTTGCCCCTCACAAATGTCCATGATATATCATAGCTTACATGGGCTCACCTGGTGGAAAGGCTCTTCCTGTGGGTGCATAGCATCCAACATTTCCACCACTACCTCTGGTGGGCAGAGAAGTCAAGGACTGGCCAGATAAAATAACATTTCAGGGAAAAAATGGTAAGTCATAGCTGCTTACATTTCAAGCCTTTGCAAGCTGCTGGTAGAAATCCAAAATGCGAGTGCAAACACTTGACAGCAGCAGCAAGGCTGACTAGGTGCTGCTTAGTACTTTCCTTTTCCTCTAAAAACTGCAGTGCTACAATTAAACTGTGTGTTCACCTCCCTTCCCTGGCTCCAGGAGTGGATGACTGTCCTGTCCATTTGATGCTCAAATTCTACTTTTTCTACCCAGAAGAAGAGTGCTTTACTCTCCTGCCTCAGTCACTCTCTTCATACTCCCCTGTCTGGCCAGCTGGGTGAGATCTCTCCTCATCCCTGCAGTCAGAATCACAGGAGGGAAGGATGCAATGTCCTGCTAGGTCAGAGCTTCTCTCGAGCTCTGTACTGTCCTGATGAATGATTCCTGCAAGAGTTATTAGGTGGCTCCTGGGAAGAATTTCTTGGTACTGCCTTTTTATGAGAATACACTGTAAACACACTGTATTTACAAGTGAACATTACCATCAGTAGGTCCAGTTGTTTGAAAGTGTCTGACAAGCAAAGCTTAATAAAACATGAAGAGTTCACAAAATGTAATTCTTAGCCTCTGAGTTACAGCACTGCTGCTCATCTCAGGTATTTCTCGTGACATTTCAGCACTGCCAATTCCGGCTGACTTGTGAGTTTTTGAAACAAGAATGGAATCCTTATATGCTCCATTACAACACGAGCTTAAATTTTGCAGTAAGCCATTGCACAAGAGCTGGAAAGTACAGCTGCTGTAAAGATCAGTAAGGACAGTTAACACCATTAATTGTTTAATTCTTGTTTTGTTTCAGATCTCAAAACTGACAATGGGATGAGCTCAGCTCTTGGATCACTAAAGTACCTCATGCTGTTTGCAGACCAAAGAAAATAATTAGAATGTCCTTTGTGGAGTAAGGAGTAAAACAATTTCTGAGTAAAACTTGTCTTCTCTGTTTAACTTACACGAGTACTTCCTCCTATCTCATGTGACCAGCACAGAGACTCTTGAGCAATTATCTAGCTGGGAGATTATTTTTCCAGGCATTATTAGCATGAGTGGTTCCTGTTTACTGCTGCCAGAAAACTGATAAAACTACTTCTGCATTAGGCTACAGTCCCATATGTGCCAGCTAAACACATAAAAACAACTGCTGTTTTCTTCCCCAGGAAGCACAGGCTCTAAATGTTCCCAAACCATCACTATTCTCCCACCATGGGACAACCACAACACTGCTCATGGCTGGATGAGGCCTCTCTAGGAACTTCATTATTTCTGCACTGCCTTTCAACAATGTCCAGTTTAAATGCGCGTGCAATCCGTAACACCGTGTCTGAGCGCAGTAAAATAACAACAGCCATGATGGTCTCCACGACCCCTGGGCCTCAGGAAACACTCCTTAAATCTCAGCACTGTTTGCAAGACTTCTGAAATGGAGCAGCATAACCCCTGCCCATGCTGAGATAAACCAGACCTAGACTGAGCTGCTTCAACTCACAATCCTAGCAGACTGTAAATACAGGCAGTCCATTTGAGGATGAAGATCCAGATGCTGTAAGGAGCAGAACTCAGGTCCCGAAAGCACTTATGGAAAGAAAGATTATCCTAGCCAACACTCAGACCTAAAAGGAGTTATCCAACAACAACATACCTCTTCAAGGGGAATATCACGGTCACCCATCTGGACTTTGTTATCTGTCCTCTGAGCCACAAACACATGTTTGATGCTTGGACAGTTCTTCACAGCTTCATCCACAGTTGCCTTCAGCTCTGTGGTTCGGCCTCCCCGGACTCCCTGGTTGTATGTGATAACTGCTTTGCATCCAGCTAAAAGAGAAAGAATTAGCAGACGTGCCAGCCTGTCCTCCAGGCTAGTATGCACACCCAACTTTCAATACTTTGGGGGTGATGTATACAACAACATGTGTGACAAATACTCAGAACTGCTGTCAGTCAAAACCCGTCAGTGTCACTGATGAAAACACTTTAAAACCTGAGACACAGAGAGATTAAGGGTAGTTGGGACTTCTAGAGGTTATCCAGTCTATCTCCCCCACCTCAAGGCAGGGTCTGCTTCAGCTAAGCCACTTCTAGCAGCTATCCCTTCAATCTTCCTAAAGCATTCCAATGGCATCTACTCTACCCTTTCCCCAGCAGTCCACTCCAATGCCTATCACATACGTGAGGAAATCTTTCCCAACACCCAGTCTACGTGTCACTCACTGCAGTTTAAATCATCCATCCATGCCTTGCAAAGCTGACATGCAGAACAGCTTCTTCCTAGTTCCCTGTGTGAGGGATAACTAAAACATGTACTTGCTCTGTGCAGATCAGCTCCACTAAAAAGAAGAAAAGAACATGACAATTTCTGTAAGACTTATTCCCTGACATTAGCCACAAAGAAACTGATGTGACTGTTAGGACATGAGCCACTGGCTATTTCCCTCTTCTGTTGTTATTTTTAGCATCACTTTTAACCTAATCACAATATACAAGTACTTTGGGGCTGAGAACAGCTCTGTCTGCTGGTACAAAGGCTCACAGAGCAGGGGCAGGCTGCCAACATTTCCGGTACTGTACATAAATCACAGGATCCCAACTGAGAATGCAGAATTAGTACCATCCAAGAGTATCAAAGAAACACTGCAATTATACTGCAAAACAACAAATCAGGCCCTATCCTTAAGCTCTGGTTTTCCTTCCAGCTTCACTGCTGTCAAGCAATAATCCGTTGCACACTGAATGTTAAGCGATTTATTAAGTATTCTAAGGCCAGAGGACACTGCACGTGTCACTCAGGAAAAGGCTCCTCACTGCACTCTGCAGGGGAGAGTGAACTGTCCTGCGAGGTGAGAATGAACCAAGAAAACTCTTTCTGCCAAGAAAACACAGGGCTGGGATATGCCTTGGAGACTGAAACAGAGGCGCTTGTTCCCCAGTCTGCATCTACTCACAGTCCACGATTCTCCCAGCCAAGGACTCGGCGCTGAATCCAGCGAAGACCACGGTGTGAACAGCACCGATCCTGGCACAAGCCAGCATGGCTGCCACTGACAAGGGGGACACAGACATATAGATGGCCACCCTGTCCCCTTTCTGGATCCCATATTTCTTCAGGGTGTTGGCAAGGCGGCAAGTCAGATCCAGAAGTTCCCTGTGGCACAGAAGGAATGTTGTCATGTGACTGCACAACCTGATTTACGTGGGGTGAACAAAGAAAACATGAACTTGGGCAGAGCGAGGCTTCATGATCAACTCTGTAGCTCATCTCAGCAGTACAGGGCATCTTAAAGAAGGGTGGTCTGGGGCATGCTGATAGCCAGCAGAGGAGAAAAAAGGGCAGAGTGGTACTTGCTGCAGAAGGACAGGAGAGAGAGCTGCAGGCGCTGTCCAGAGCTGCCAGGCTGTAATGTGGCCACAGCAGCCAGGAAGCCAGGTGCTGTCATGCTGCCTCCAGAAATCAGGGCTCATTTCAGTTACTCCTGATGCCTTTTTCACTCATGATGCTCAGTCAGAAGCTACTGGGAACACAAGCGGGATAAACACAAGACAAAATGGAAGTGTTGTTCAAAGACTGGCCACACTGTTTAAAGTTGAGCAACAGCTGGAAGTGCTCCACAACCAGGAGCTTCTCTTTAAATTGCAAGGGTAAGCAACACATTTGCATGCACAAGTCTGGAGGCACTTGTATGAGGGGCAGATTTTACAAGATTCTCATCAAAGCTGGATCACCTGCAGCCCAACAGCCTTGCAGAACACAGGTATGAGTGCCATTCTTGTGCAGAGAAACTCAGGAATACCAAGAACAGGAACAAAGTCTCTTTTCGTGGGACTCTGCTATGACATGGTGAAAGTAGCAAAAATGTTCCTCTAAGGAATGGAAAAGCACTTTGTGGGCAAGGGCTCGCACATTCCCTTATTCTGATGCCTGCACAGGGGATAACACAATTGCAGGTACACCTGGGACCAAGATGCTGCCATGGACTGAACAGCTCTGTATGCCTGCAGTGGAAGGGCTTTGGCAACAAAAGATCCTGTGCCAGGTGAGGAGTGGTCCTAGGCCAAGGGAAGAGGTGCAGCACAAGGTGCTGATGAGGGGCAGCAGAGCTCTCCCGGTGCCAATCATCAGCTCAGAGTCTGCCAGGAGTGACAATTGTCCTTCAGGTATATGAACTCTCAGAGTACCGAGGCCCAGAGAAGAGAGACATCTTCTACTCTCCAGCATGTTCATCATCAACCTGCCACCTGTGAACACTTAAGAGGTTCTAAGCTATACCACCAGGGACCCCCATAACTCTTAACAAAGAAATTAATTTGGGGGGGTTGCATTCCCTAATAAGCTTTAAAGCATGAATCCTTATCTCAAGTATCCTCTTCTCCCAGAACTGGCCATAGCTACAAAACAACCCCAATTTTCAACTGGTTGCTAAGCTGCAAATAAAATGTAAAGTTATTTCTGGTTCATCAAAAATTATTTTGTTCCTTTTTTTAAACCCTTGCAAGATGGAAATAAAAGCTATAGTGCTTGCTTTGGAAATACCAGAACTATGGGCTGAGAATAAGTAATTTTCGGAATGTCCACCTCTTAACTTGTCTCAAACCAAGAAAAAAGACAAGGAAAACGAGCCTCAAATCCAAGGCACAGCACTTCGTATTATTTATTCTAAGACTATTCCTGTTGCATCAAGTAAAAAGTCCGTTTCTGAACTGGGAGAGGTGGCCAGACCTGTTCAGTGCCTGCTCTCTGGCAGTAGCTGGTAACAGCTGCCCCTGCAGAGAGACCACAAGCCTGCAGAAAGCAGGGATGGAGTAGCTGCACCCCAGACTGAATCCTAATTCCTTATAGTGAAGATCAGCCTAAACTCTAAAACACAACATTGAACACCTTTTCCAAAGCCCCTCATGACCATGTTAGTGCACAGTTAGTTAGATTTATTATTTTGCTTTTACTGAGTTAATGAACTGAGCGACTCTGTGCAATAATGAATTCCCACCCAACCACTGGTTTGGTGCCTTGTCCTAAAAGGCCGCGTTTTCTGGTCTGGAATTTATCTGATGCTGCATTAAAGAAAGATTTCAATGTGGATAAATAACAAAGAGGCAAAACAAAAGCTGCTCAACTACACAGCACATGAAGGGAAACAAACTCCAGAGAGACAAGTGTGAGAAAGTACAATGAAAACTACTTGTCTACAACGGAAAATACTCAAGTGCTTTCTGAGCTGAGCTGCAGCCTCTTTCTCTTATCCAGTATCTCTGGCTAAGGTGTGTTTGTGTTTTCTGAGGAACTCCACCATTCCTCTTGTTCCTTTTGCTTATTCAGGACTCGGTGACCACAATGGCAGCAGCCCTCATTGTTTTTATGAATAGCCCCCATTTAACATTTGCCTAATGAGCGTGTGTAAGTAAGGTGATAGACAACATGGATCAGTCTTTAGCCAGTCGTTATCAGTCTTTAGAGGATCTATTTGCCTCTTCCTTGTAGGCTGAAATGCTGGAATAGAAAGGGCTTGGACGTGCCTCAGAGCTGCAGCACATGGGGAAGGGACACAAAGGCAAGGAAAAGGTGAAGCCAAGAACTCCAACAAAGAAATCCACGAATCCCTGAGCATCAGGTATTATTTTTTGGCTCCTGTGACAGCAAGTCAGGCTTGTTTTCCAGTTCAAGAAAGGGAGTTAGCAGAAATACCGTGTCAGGAATCCTCCTGACTCCCTCACTCCTTCAAACACATTTTGTTACCTAAGAGGCAGGCAGTTGGTACATGGCAGCGTGTTACACACTGCCAGCCCTCAACCCAGACACATCCTGGGGAGGAATGAGCACTGTGCAGAGTCACTGCACCTAAACAAACTGAGCAGGAGGAAACCACAGCCACCGTCACCCTCCCCATCTGCTACTACTGCCACGCTTGGCATCGTAGTTCCTCCATCACACAAGGTCAAGAGTCAAGAGCAACTGCAACCCTCAAACCCAGCAGTGCCCCGCCCCTGACACAGAGGCAATGGCATGGAATGCTGGCCAGGAGGTGAGCTGGTAGCAGGGCACATCCACCAGCTGCCTGCATTCCCAAGGATTTCAGTGCAGCCACTGAGAGTGGGGCACTGCACTCGGCAGAGGGAGGCAGGAATAACCACCAGAGAGGAACAAAGCCGTGGGGCACACAGGGCGTCCTGGAGCACTCAGCCCCCCTGTGCAAGCAGGGCAGACAGCAGGAGGATCTCAGCAGAGCCACTGCAGGAGAAGAGAATGTACTGCAAGCCAAAGGAAGTGGCCAGCCCCTCCCGACAGAGACAGACGAATTCATGGCACAACGGTCTGAGGATCCCCTGCAAAACCAAATTGTAAGAGCTGAGAGCAAATAAGAGAACAAACTGGACAGCAGAACACTGCTCCAGTGGGGAAAGTGTCAGAGCAGAGAGGAGAAATGGGGAAGCAGCAACCAGCTGGACCCAGAAGGGGAGACCAGTTGCAAAGGAGAAAGAGCAACAGATGCAGTCTGTGCATTTAGAACAAAGCAAGCCAGGAAGACGACAGAGGCATTAATGAACACTGACAAAGGACCAGTAAGAGACGTGGACCCACCCAAAACGTGGGTATCAGCGGTAACCAACAGGATGTGTTACTTTCTGTAGGAGGTAGAATTTGAGTAAGAATTTGAGTAAGATTTGAGTGTTAAGGGCTAAACCCAACAATTAACTCCTGTGTCTCTGTATAGAAGGTGTGCTGCCATTTTGCCCACAGACAAGGCTTTGAGCCCGTTGTCTTCCAGACTCATCGCTCGCTATGCAGGCATCTCCTCAGCTACCACAGCATCACTTCTAAGCATAAGACCTACAAGGCTGGCCCTCCAACAGAGCCAGCAGATCATTGCTCAGGCCAGTCCTTCTGTTTAATCTAACAGACAGCACTCCTCTCCCTGTCCTTATGTCACTGTTCAGGAACTGACATTTCTCCCAGATACAGTTGTGCCTGTGTTTCCAGAGCCCATTGCTCAGCACAGCATCTGGAACAACTTCTGTAAAACCCATCAGCACCACCTGGCACTTCTCTGACGCATTTCAGGGATGCTTTGCAGAAGTCTGATGTTACCTTTTGCCACAGCAAGACAGAGTACAGCTTTCTAAACAAAGGAAGCCAGTTCCTTTTACATTAAAAAAAAATTGCATCAGGACATTCTTTGGGAAGCAGCCTTTTGCAAAATTATTCTAGACTTTTCTTTAAATACATTCAATGCCATATACAGGCTTTGACAGTAGTTGGTTTAGAGCCTTAGCCCAAGGCATGTTCTCTGCTGTCATGGCACAAAAGCTGGGTTGAGTATTTCTTGCAGCAATCAGTTTATTTCCTGGAGCCATAGTTTGGATTAGGCTAAAACAGTTTGAAAATTCAGGCCAAGTGTCCAAACCGGGCATTAGAGCACAACTGCCCAGCCTTCCTGCAGACATCCTGAACCTGAGGCAAGGGAAACCCCTTGTAACCTTTTTCAGGTGAGAAAGTGAAAAATCCACGAGTTGTCTTGGATGGGGAAAGCTGAAAGCCTGGGCAAGATTTAATTGCACCCTCAACTTACAAAGGCAGCTCTGGAAAGATGGAAAAGAGTTTTGCTGTCAATGGTAAGTACCATCATGGCTTCCAGCTACAGTCTTCATTGTGATCTCTAACAAAATTTCATCTATTTTAGCTCAGGCTGAGAAATCCATTGGCTTTTTAAAGACATAGGTGTCATGTTGCTCACGAAAATGCCCAAACACTTCTCTCCCACCCACCTAGGACCTTGATTTCTGGTCCTTTAGCTTTCCTCTCTCCCTGCTTTGTATTTTGCATTTTGAACTTGCCCTCTGGCAGCAACGTTTTCTGCACCAAAGTGATCACCATTCTTTTGAGACCTGCAACCCTTTTGAAAAACAGGTTAGCTAATGCATTCTGCTGCCCACTTCCCATAGCTCCCACTGACAACAGCCACGGGACTTTGCAGATCCACTGGGTAACAGGTGGACAAATTGTAGAGACCATGGTAAACCAGGGAACACCACAGAGAATAAATAACTCCATGTCAGGCAGGGGGAGGGCTGGCATAACTTCAGCCTTCAACACTTCCTGTTGTTGAACTTAAGAGAGGCCACAACCCAACAGCTCTGGCCACCAACCCCACCTGCTTTTGTAAGGCAGAGTACCCTGAAAAACCCAGCTCAGCAATGCACTGGGGAATTCCCCTGCAAGGTTTCAAAGGCCCTGAGCCCTGTCAATACCCACAGAGCGGGACAAAACACTCCTGGTCTGGTTGGAGCCTTCTGACAATAAATTCAGCTGTCAGCTCACAGCACCACAGTGCTGCTAAGCCACTGCCCTACCAATGAGTTTTTGGTGGCTTAGCCTCTGGAGGGCCAGAGAGCTTCTTGATAACTGATTTGCATGACCTGTCCCCACTGTGCTGACTGCAGCCACCAAAGCCCACGAGGGTTTTATTCCCTGTTGTTACAAAGCAGTAAAAAACCAAGTCTCTTGCCTTCCCATTCAAAACCAGACATAATTTGAAACTCAGCTAAATTTCTGCTTGATAGAAATGAAACCCACAGGGAGGAAAATGCAAGAATAGCCAGTGAACTTTTTTCCCTGAAGGGCTGAGTTGCATCAGCTAGAGAGACAGGACAAAACTCAGCAGTGAAAAAGATCATCACAGCTGAGCTTGTAAGGGCAGCCATCATCTCTTGGTGCAAAACCAAAACGTCTCACCTACCCAGTGGCTTTGGGTATCTTTGCCCACCAGCAGATGTTTGAATTCTTCCCCTAGCATGCAGCACTTGAACTCTGCTGCACAAATACGGCCCACCTTGCTAACAAGCGTGCGCAGGGATGTGGGCTGACTGATAGCACAGCCCACCAGCTCTTTGCCCACAGCAGAGGCAAATTGAGGCTTTTATTTCTGCCAAGGATGAACTAGCTGGGACAGCACTTTCCAGTGCAGCTGTGTTTCCTGCCAGTGCATGGAGGACATCCCACTGATGAAGGTTTTTCCCTTCCTCAGGGAGGAGAAAGCCTGTTCCAGCCCTTTTCCTGCAGAGCCATCTTCTTTCTTTGCAGGCTGTGTTGGGAACAAGGCCAACACTCAGCTATTTTCTTGTCCCTGACAAGCCCCCAGAGGAGAAGGCAGAGGACCTAGGCCAGCAGCTGCATCTTTCCTTGTGTCACCCAGGGCTTATCTCTGAGGAGAAGCAGCTCACGGCAGCAAGCTTTGCAAAGTAGACAACGCAAAAAACTGCTGCCTTGCACTATGTTGCATGTAAGCCCTGGACAGCTCTCTCCCAGCTGAATCCACGACCTTACTCAAAGCTGGTCCATAAGGCAGTGCCCACATCAAAGTCTTTGGCTTCTCAGAGTGCTAAGTCCTTACTCTAAGGCCTCTATGCCATTAACAGGGCATCCCGATCCTAAGGAAAGGGGCAGCTCTTTTCTGCCAAGACAAGTGCAGCATCCCTCTCATTCCCTCTTCATGCCGAGGCTGATGTGCTACACAAGTCTCACCAAGGACTAATCAACCTGCATCCCAGCTCTTGGGCCACTTCCTTCTCTGATATGCTTTCCTTCACAAAACTTCTAGCTCAAATAAGGCACTACTGCAAAAGATTTTCAACTAAGCTCTGTCTCAAAGGGAAGCGACTGCCAACACCCCATGGGAAAAGCTTCCTGTCCCATTTCAAACCTGAAAAAATCCAACCCAAAGACCACAGAAAAGGCAAAATATTCACAGAGTATTGCTGTTTTCAACAAAGCTATTCCTGCCTTAATGAGATAAGCAGAGAACCAGGTGACCTGTTTTACCACGTGGTAGGACCAAAGTCTCTTGAGAAACTCAAATGCAGTCACGTCTCTCCCAGAGTATCAGGCAGAAACAGACACATGGCTCTCAAATACAGGCAGAAAATAGAGATTGCCAATACGTCTTTCACTTGGATGTTCTCCTTTCTGGCACCAGTTACTACAGTAAGCCTGCACAAAGAAGGGTCCAGTTTTCAGATATGGGTTACTTGTCTTCATGTCACAGCAATCACAGTTCCACAGGCTGAAAATACACTTTCTTCCAAATGCATTTTGGCATGGCCAGGAAAACAACCAGTCCTGCTGCTGTTCAGAAAGGCTGTCCCTTATCTCCAGAGATTGCAGATAAGATGTTGGAGTGTCTGCAGCAGCTCAGTACATTTCAAGTAGCAGCCTAAGGGGGAGGTTAGAGTTGCATTCAATGAGGCTGTGCTGTCTGTTGGGCTGCTTCTCTTATCAGGTTGATCTGAGCACAATTGTCACCTCTTTCCTACCCCTAGTTTCCATGCCTGTGGCATAAAGAAAGAGGTAAAAGTGCAGAAACCTGAGACAAAAACACACCATACATGAACTCTGGGAGAAACCATCTCCATGTTTACCACCACAATGGCAAAATGCAAAAGCACTTAGCTAAGCTACCTGGTTCATTAAAACATATTTATATAATAACAGGCCCAAACACCCTGCCAAATAACAACACCAAGATTAAAACCAGTGCACTCCTTTCACAGATTTACACCAGATAGTGTTTATTTCTGTTGCATGGAGCACTAACCTTCCAAGTTATTTTTACACCTACTCTTCCCTGCTGACCACTTTCCTCACTCTAACCAATAATGTTTCCGGGACCTTTAATAAATTTTGGAGATGAATCAGACCACCAGAACCTATTCAGACCCAAGGAGCTGTAGGAATCCCAGCAAGTTCCAGAAAACATCCTGTAAAGGTCTGATGCTAGGACATTCTTCATCTCCTCCGCTTTCTGATCTAGCAGAACAAACATCTGGCTCCCTGAGATTCAGCAGCTCAAACACTTGTCTCCCTAAAACATGCACTGAGGAATGTACAAGTCTGGGAAACATTTAAATCTCACTAGAGACAGAGATGATGTAAAAGGCAGGACTGTCTCCTAAATGAGGGCACATACCAAGGAGAAGAGAAATATGCCATATTCTAGCAAACCTTTCAATCTATAGCATCAATTACAAGTCAGCATCACCCAGAGCAGCCTCAAGGTTGCTCTAAACTGCACCAAGGATGGGAAAGAGAAACATGGGGAGCTTAAAATCCCCTCCAGCCAGGGCTCAGTATCAAGCTGCCGGCCATCAACACAAGATGTTTGCACCAAGACGTTTGTTACTCTGCTGAAACCAGAAGCTACTCACAGAATTTTTCCCGTGCAAAAAGGAAACAGTCAGGTGAAAAAAAAACCATTTCCTGTTCCCCCACACTGCCAGGCATAGTGAGAATGTGCCATACCTGTATGTGACATGCACTGCAGTGCCAGGTTCATCTCTCTCCCAGATCAAAGCCACTCTGTTTGGAGACTTTTCGACGTGCTGATCCAAGCAATTTACTGTAAAAAAGAAACCCAAAGGTTTAAAAAAAGCCTGATCATAAGAAAGGTGCTTTGTAAACCTAGCTTGGTCAAGTGCAACAGCAAGCAAGTGGAAGATGAAACATCAGTTTTTGGGTTGCTAGGCACACACAGTATAACAGAGGAACTGACAGCATTTCCAGCTCTAGTAAAGCTATACAACAAATGCTACACTTAATTGGCACAGCGGCCTTAGAGATGCATACCCATGACAGGCCATGGCCAATTCAGCTCAGCTTAGCTCCACTGGCTAAACTTAAGCCAGTCCAAATCCTTCCCCTGCTCCCAGCAGCACAAAGACAAGACACCCTTTTGATTTTTTTGCTCCCCAGAGCAGCATTTCACTACGGAACTCGGACAGTCTTTCCCAGCTGGCATATTTAGCACTGCACCATTTGGATTTTCTAATTAAAGCTCATGTGAAACATTTTTATTCCAGGGTATAACAAAGAGCTGAACCTCAGCTAATTGAAAATATCTAAAACTGTAGGATCTATGGCAAACTCAAAGTTTAGACATCTACAAATTATCAGACCCACAGGAAAGATTAACATGTCTCAGGCTGTGTATTCCACCTCCTAAAATTTAAAGGTATAAAATTTCCTTTTAAAGGTGCATCTCTCCCCCTCAGCAACTTGAAGTGGAGGACTTAGGGAGGGCACCCAACCTGAAGAAATTTACAGAATCCACAAAAGAAACCTGCCTGCATGTTCAGAAGCAACTTCACTGATGTTAGAGAACATCCGTGTTAAGTCCAAGCCTATATGACACATATTTACTTCATTATAATCTTTCAAAGGCAGTTACTTTATTTCAATAGGAAACTAGTCAGGGACACTGCTGTATGACACAGAGAAAATCTTTTTAAAAATTGGTGGATATCAGATTATATTTCCTGGAAATATTAATACTGATGGGAAAGGATTTCATTTTTCCAGATAAACTGAAAAGAGCTGTGTGCTGTAGTAGCTTCGGCTGCTCTGCGATCGCACCATCACACCACCACACAGAGTGGGAATGAGCCCCTAAAGGTGCACAGAGAAATAAATCCCTCAGATTTAACACATTTCATTACAAGACCAAGTGTTAGTCTCAAAATTCTGAAAAAGCGTTCTTCAGCTGTATAAAGTCTTTAAGTCTTTTTTAATGCAAAACCCTGCAGCAGTACTATAAAAGGAAAAGAGACAAAGCCATTTCTTAGGCCATCCTAATATGCTACAAGAGGACAAAAGCTCTAGTGGGGAATGCTTTAAGCAGTTATACACTGGTTTCCTCTACCTGTGTTCATTGCTGTGTCTTGGTCCACAACAAGTAGCAACTCTCACCTCCAAGCTCCTCACAGCTACACTCTCACATAATGTGCCACGCTACAGCGAATCACATGAAGTGCCATTCATTGCCCAAGCAACTTTTCTTACTTGTGAGCAGCCAAACCAGCCTTCAGAGGAATTTCTGCGGCAGAAAGCCCTGGCTGAGCCAAGTGGGAGCTTTAGCTCTGCGCTCAGGAAGAACCAGCAGGTGAACCAGAGCCAAATGCTATTATCTCCTGCCTGATCTTCGGCTTACAAGAGCCTTTTGCTCATTTTACAAAACAGAACTTAGTGACCTTCCCCTTACTACTACACCCTAGTGGTTTCTCCATGCATTTTCTTGCTTCCTTGGCTGCTCAGAAACAATTGGTCTCAGTAAGACAAGCTCCCAAGAATGTGTCCTGGTGGGAAATGCAGTAGTTTGCCAGGTTATTCTCCTGGTCAGGAGTTATAGTGCAAGGTATCCAGAAGCCAGACTCAGAGGTCCCCAGAATCCTACTGCAAGGGCCCCCAAGCAAAGAGCATCAGATGACTCAGTTGCTGATGGTTCAGCTGTGCTGGAAGATGTGCACACAGGATGTTCCGGATCAGGGACCTGAACTGTTGCCATGTTTCTGCAGCCAGTGTTCAAATCAAGAGGTGAAAGGACAAAATGAGAGTCTCCTAACAGAAAAACAGCCGCTTGGCTGTGGCAAAGTACTGCCTTCATCACGCTTTTAAAGAAAACCAGCAACAGCAAACCTGTTTAATTCTGGGCATCTGTTTCAAAGGCCTATGATTTCCTTTTATGTATGCAAAGAACACTATGTGGCATTTTCTGTCTGCTGAGGAACCAGACCCAAGGCCAAGCAATATCTGGATATCAAAGATCTGACACAGGACCTAGAAGTAAGTGTTGATCCCACTCTATAGAGAAAAGAAATAGATCCCTGATAGGCTGTGCTCAGACAAGATGTTCCTTTCAACAGGAATTTATGAAAACAAAATTTTGGCTAAAATCCTCTGATTGTTGGGTGCTGGACACAGGGCTGTGCACACATCTCCATAAGCTTGGGATCCACTGCTGGGCATCAACCCCTGGGAGGAGACACTCTCTTATGTTCTCAGAAGACCTGAGGGGGGTTTCCTCATTTGGCTATCAAAAAAAAAGTGGCCAGAGATGTTACAGTTACTGCACTATTGAACCGGTGCCCTCCCCTAGGAACAGGAAATGAAGGTCAGAAATGTTCATGCCTGTTAAAAGACATGACCACTGAGTGATACCCTGCATGGGGCTGGGGCTCACTACCACTAGAAAAAAACCCCAACCAACCAAAAAAACACCAAAAAGAACCCACAAAAAAACCACCTGGGACCGACCGTTCCCCACCTGTGGATCAGCCTGAGCCACCACGGGGCCGGGCAGCACCTGGCGCCGGCAGCGGGCAGAGCCCAAGCTGGGCATCCCAGGGACGGGTCTGCGGCCGATCTCCGCAGGTCCAAGGGCAGTCGCCCGCGAGGCAGCCCCGAGCAAGAGGCTTAGCCAGGGTTATCACGGCTCCGGATTTTCGCCCCCCTTCCAGCATTTCGCAACCCGCGGCTTGTTTCCTCCCAGCGCCGCCCAACCGAAATCCTCGTTTTCTCCCCCGAAGACCGGCCGCTGGCTGAAGTTCGCCCCGCGGGACGCCCCCCGCCCAGCGCGGCGGCAGCGGGCGGCCCCGCCGGGGATGCGCGGCCGGGACGCCTTACCCGAGACGTTGAGGCGGCCGCCGAGGAACCAGCGGGCGGAACCAGCGGGCGCGCCGGGCTGCCAGGCCGTGTGGAAGGGACTGTCCCAGCGCAGCCCCCCCCGCGCCACGTCCGCCCAGAAGCCCGCGGGGTCGCGGGCCGCCCGCTCCAGCCAGGCCCGGTACCCGCCGGGCGGCAGCGCCCCGGGGGCTCCCGCCTNAGCGCCATGGGGACACAGCCCTGCGCCGCTGTCCCCGCCGCGCCCGCCCCGACCGGGAGAGCGTGAGGGAGCGAGCGAGAGACACCGACAGAGACCGCCTGCGGGGAGGGGCTGCCCCGGCGGGGCGGCTCCGGGAGCGCCGCGTCCCGCACCCCCGGGAGCGCCCTGCGCCCAGGGACACCCTGGCCCCCTGAGAGCACCCCGAGAGACACGGCTGCGCCTGAGAGAGAGACCCAGTACTCTCCTCTGTGGGGATCACACCTGCACGGATGAGCGGGCAGGGATGCGCCCCTGTTCACATCCTCACCACCACAACAGGGGTGCCCAGGTAGAGCCAGGCACTTTAACATAAAACGCAACTCTGGGCACACACGCACGCTGTCGTACCTACAGCTGGTGTCCATCACCACGCACCCGGACACTGAGCAAAGTGAGCACGGCCAGTGGCACAGTCCTCGTGCACAGACTTGTGCTCGTGGGTGGGTGGCAAACACATCGTGCCCTGGCACACCACCATACACACAGCTGTCATAACCCTGTCCCCTCTGCTCAAAATGGGGTGTCTCTCGGTGGGGTACACATCCATTTTTTGCTTGGCAGCCCTGCGAGCACCATCATTACATAACGTGAAATTCCTGACTTTGGTATCAGAACACTTCTTCTTAATCTAGGGACCAGATTTCACCCCGACTTCATGGTGCAAACCCTCAACAATGAGCAGCAAGGTTTTACAGCAGGTAACACGGAGCTTATTACCTGTCCATAGCAGAGACATGCTCTTTTCTGGCATGAAGAAACTAATTCTTTTACACAGCCTGGTCCAGCCTCCCAGCATGGAGTGTGAAAGCTCAGAGTGGCATGGTCTGGGCATCCTTAAGAAGCGCCAAACTACCTGAGCACCAACTCTACTCACTCCCAGGGTTTGGGTAGACAAAGCACATTCCGTGTTCAAGATTAAAAACTTGAAATGACTCTGTATGCTATGAAGCTTCTTCTGGCAGTGGCAGAAACAAATGGGGTGTTTTTCTGTTCTAAAAATATCACCAGGCACTTTTTCGTGTGTGATTTTTGTCTACGATTTTCTGACACTGCTGAACTTTTCTACTGTGTTTTATAGGTAACAAGCAAGAATAAATACAATTTAAATTTCCTCGTAAAGTTGGCAATAGTACATGGCTGCTGTAGTTCGATATTGTTTCTTTGTGTTTTGACTCACTTTCGGTTTGCCCAAGCCCTAAATTCCAAGCAGCAGCACGTGTGCCACCTGGCGCTAGACAGGGGCACGGAGAGCACTTCAGCTTTCACTTGGTTTGCCCAAGGCTTGCTCAAAAGTTTTCTATCAAAGATTACTTAAATGCAAGTCCTACCCCTTTCACGATTTCAGAGGAATGCACTTCACAAAACAAACTAACGAGCTGTCAAAAAAAAGAAAGCATGAATTTAAATTATTTAACCTTAAAGCTTACCTGCTTCATTTGCAGACCTTGAAATCTGGGAACCCTCCTCTGGTTTTCTTCCACAAGGCTGATCTTCCTTTTCTGTCAGCAAGTTTTGTTTTGCTCATGATTCACCAAAACTCACCCCACTTTCAAATTTTGGCTGCCTTTTTCCTCAGAGAAAACCATGGCCAGCAGCAGCACAGTCCAGACTGATCCCTTGAGATGGGTTGCTGAACCCCAGCACAAGCCCAAATCTCCTTTCTTGCCTGAAAAAGAGATGAGGAGAGGTGAAAAGAGTCCCGGAGATTTTTCAATGCCTACTTGTTCTACCTATGACTTTCTGACCAAGTGAGTGAAGGCTGGCATCAGGCTGTTGACTCTTTGAGAATCAAGGGACGTTACAGCAATTTTTAAGTATTTTGAGTGTGCCAGGAAAGGCTGGTGCTGGGTAAAAGACAGGTCACAGAATTGCTTCCTGCATTCACTGTGTCTCTCTCCATTCTTAGGGCCCTCTGGCATAATGGAGTCCAAGCAGGAATGCTGGCATTCCCAGCTCTGGAGAAGCCTGGTGACTGTGAGCTGGAAATGCCACCTCTGTGTGGCAGCTTCCAAAGGCTTGTGGCTGCCAGGGCAGCAGAAGTCATTCCCTGCTACAGCCAAGCCTCCTGGCAAAGCCTCCCAGACCAGCCAGGTAATCTCACTGCCTTGCAGGAGATTTTAGCAGGTAATTGGCACCTACTGAATATCTGCAAATCTTGGCCTGGATTGAGGGCACCGATGGCACTGTCACTGCCACTGTCATGGCAGGCACCGATGAGCACTGCCAGTAGTGGGTTGAGTAGGGGTTGAGATTTCTGCTGACAGAACTACAGCACAAAAAAAAAAAAAAAAAAAAAANCCAACCCCCCCCCCCAACTTTCCACATCTTTCTGTTTCTATTCTTAACTGCTACCAGCAGTTACTTATTGGCCTCATCTCTCATCTTTGATTCCTGTCAATATATGAAAGACATACACAATGAAGTGTTATGTTTCTCAATTGCTCACCCCCCTGTTTTTCCCTTATGACCTAAAAAGAAGAATAGTAAAGTTGTGGAATCCAAGACTGTCACTTGGTTATCACTGATCTGCTCCTAACTGTCCTTTCCAATGGTCTTCTGACATGGTGTGCACACAGTTGATATCTGACTCCACAAAGGAAGTCAGGAGCAGGCAGGAACACCATCACAGAGCTAAGTACATGCTGGTCTGTGTTAGAAATCTCCCAAGTCACAATTAACCCAGATTTTACTAAAATCTTTTGATCATTTTCAGCCACATTTCTGCCTGCAGATTAAATTGGATGTGTTCCCAGGTGGCTGTTCTAGCAGGCTTCTAAGCCCATTCAGCTCCATCTGCAGAACAGCAGGCTTAGAGGGAGGTTTGGACCAAGGATGAAATAAAGCTAATATGCAGCTGGTCAGGTACCACTTTAACAGATCAGCATGGACCCTTTGTCCAAAGCAACAGGAGCTGCAGTAGGTTTGAAGGAGCTGAGTACCTGAGCTAATCTGGAATGTGAATCTTTGTCAGATCTGCACACATCTGGCCACACCTGAAACAAAGGTCAAAACTGTGTGAAAAATGTAGATTTGCTGCGCTTCCATTTATGAATGAGTAATAAATACCCAATGAGTGACAAGGGAGGAAAACAATACTTAAAAGTATCCAGATAACTAGACTGCTTTTATACAGGCCAGGCCATCAGCTGTCCCATTGTCAAGGCAGGATTTCAAACCAAGGGGATTCAGTGCTGCTGCTGACATCCATCAACACAGAACTTCCCTCCCCATTTGGCTCCTCTCCTGCATCAGCAGCCCAGACTGGGTTTGCTATGTGCTTTGTTCCAGAAAGTGCTTGCTGGTGAATCTCCACATCACACTGGTCTTCCCCTTAGGCAGCACTTGGGGCTGCCCAGCCTGAGAATGGACTAAAGGCTCCAGCCTTTAATCAAACCCTTTCATCCCCTCCAGCTTGGTACCATTGCCCAATCCTGTTTACTGCTGGCTCTGTGCTTGGTGCTCCAGCAGCACTGTGAGAGATCTGAGAAGTAAAGACGACCTCTTGGGGAAAACCAGCTCCCTCACCTCACTTTGGTTTGCCCACTTCCTTTGCCTCTCCAACTCAGCGCCATGAACCAGTGCTTGGGAATACGAGTGGTTGGGTGTTGACCTGCAGCAGAGAGAGCCCACATGGCAACTGCCAATCATCTCTCAATCATATACCTGGAGTGACAGGAACCTTGGCATGAGGTCCAACTGTGGGTGTCTTAACCCCTGGGACCTGCAGGATGAGCTGCTACAGGGCTAGAGATTCCCTGGAGTCCCTGTGGAATGCTGCCACTGAGCAAGCCCTCAGTGCAGGGGGCTCCAGCCAGTGGAGGAACATTGTGGGGGCCGGGTAGCCCTGTTCTCCCTTATCTGAGTGGCTGGGGGTGGCCAGGGTTGTGCTGGGACTGCCTTGGCATTGGCACGTCCGTCTTGTCACAACAAATCCCCTCAGTTACCACCCTGGCCCCAAGGGACTGCTTTGGTGGGGGGAAAACCTTGGCTAGGAGATATGTCCCAAAAGGGACTGGGGAGCACAGCAGCCCTGTGGAAGCTGGTGTGACATTCCACTCACAAGTCAGATGGGAACCTCCATCTATGGATCAACAGCAGGTGGGGTCTGACGAGGACGCTCTGATGAAGGCAGGGAGAAGGCATCAGGATGTTGCAGGGAGGGTCTGGCAGCAGTGTCCCTTGCAGTGTGTTTTGTGAAGGTGTATAGGGCACAGAAGAGTGCCCATCCACAGTCTGGGACAGAGGTGTGAGGACCAGCTGGAATATGGGTGATCTGCAGCGAAAAGGGAACAAGAAGGCACAGCCATGAGCCTTGCACAGCACATCTGTGGGAGCCACGTGCTTATCTCTGCTTCAAGTACAATGTGATTTGCAGTGAGCTGGAGCAGGAAGAATGGCACCTCTCTGGAACAGGTGCACAGCTGTGCCCCTCAGGGCAGGGGGAACTGCCCAGGGACAGGCACACTGCTCAGCTGCACACAGGGACAGGGCCGCTTGTCGTTTTTGGGTGCTGCACCCAGCTGTGAGCTGCTGGGCTTGTTCCCAGCCCTGGCAGGACAAGATCTGGCCACGTACAGATGGGGAATGGTCCTGATCCCAGCAGTCCAGGGCAGTGCTGGTGGTGCTGGTTCTGGTGCCAGTGTAGTGTCCTGGCCAGACTGTGGCGATGCTGCCTCTCGCAGTGCAGTGTAGTGCACCAGTCCGATGTCGGCCCTGGCCCCAGAGGGCTGGAGCAAAAAGCTGCAGGCCAGCACTGCTGGGGCTGACTGCACTGCCAGCGCAGGGCAGCGCTAGGCCCACAGTGGCGATGCTGCCAGTCCCTGTGCAATGCAAAGTACGGCCTCAGGCAGATGTGCTGGCTCTGGCCTTGGTCCCAACAGTGCAGTCACCCGGCCCTGTGCAGATGGTGCCAGCGCTGGCCCCGGTCCCAGGGCAGTGCAGTGCCCAGGGCCATGCTGTGATGCCAGCGCTGATGCCACCAGCCCAGAGACGAGCACCAGTCCCCGCCCTGGCAGGGGCTGTGATCGCGTTGGCACTGCCGATGCCAGTCCCGTTCCCGGTCCCAGGGCGGGGCAGCGCCGTGCCGGTCCTGCTCCCGGTCCAGGCCGAGTCCCACGCCAGGGCGCTTCCCAGCCCGCAGAGTGGCGACGCGCTGCGGTGCCCAGCTGCATGTCCCGCCAGTCGGCTCCCGGTGTCGGCTGACGGTGGAGGCGGGGCGGGCCCGGCCGGGCGGGGACGGCCGCGGGTGATGTCAGGCTGATGCTGTCGGTGCGGCGCGCGGTGCATTGTGGGCGAATCCCGCCGCCCGCCGCGGCTCCGAGGGGGAGGATGCGCTCGGGGCCGGCCCGTCCCACAGCCGCAGC